>JAVQJG010073921.1:0-33454 GCA_036024015.1 Craterocephalus amniculus | reverse complement strand
ATTCACCCTCTTTCTTTTTTAGTGGACATTTTAGTATTTTTATGGTTTTTTAGCTTTTTAATAAAGCTTTTAACGGACTTTTAATACTGCCCTCCTGTCTCCATCCCTCCAGCAGCGCCCGGTATCAGTTGTTTTAGCGGACCCTGTCTCTCGGCCTGCGACACCTGCAGTTTTCAAAAGTAGAGTGATGGTGACTTTGACAACCTGAAAAATGTTCATTGATCTTGCAGGACGGCTGAGAGTTTCCCAAAATTATGACAGAAGGTAAATTCTGGCACAAAAGATCTGCATCCCTTTATCATCAGAACTGACTAGATTCCTATGTCTGGATTTTGTGTGTGAAGAGCATAAATTATCTGAAGTTTCTTCTTTTACCCATTTTTTTGTCAACATAGCAGGCCTTTCTCCAAAGTTACTTGCAAATTAGCTTCTATTTAGTTTGCTGAAAATAAGTAAAAATTTTGAAGTAGCCCTTCTGCAAAGTCAAGGGAATTATTTTTTAAAAATCCTTTCATGGATTTTCACCAATTGCTGTTGTCTGGCTGACTGGCATAAATGGGCCTACAGAGGGGCAAGGGGGGGCAACTACCCATCAGTGTTAGAAACTTGCCCCGCCTCCAATAGTGAGGGCAGTTTGTGAGCAATTAATTAAAAGCACTCTGATCCATCTTTTATTGTGGCTGGATCCCATGGTATGTTTATATTCTCTGTATAAATTCCAGCACAATGCAGAGACATTAAGTGTTCCACAATAATATGTTTTCAGTCAAAGGTGTGTTATAAGGTCAGATATTCAAAGCTTTATTTAACCTGTTTATTAGATTTTTGATTATAAAAGCAAAACCAAATTTGAAGCAAATATTGTACCTGACAAAAACTGTGAAAATCTTTTGGATCAAAAGATGATTATGTGAGCAATCAAGTGGTCTACAGTATTGCAAAAGCTTTAGTGTTATGTTTGTGGAATGTTTAACTGCACACCAAAACAACTGTTATTTTCAGCTCTCCTAAAACAGATGGCTAATATCTGTACTGCATTAAAAATTATGTTTCTGTACTTATCTTGAGGAATATATGTATCTTGTTTTGAAATCAGTGTGATCAGACATTTCAGCTGACATGTTTACATGGAAACTATAAGAGATTTGATCATTTGTGTGTTTACATGATGAAAAGATTTAATATGATTGTAATGCTCATAATGTTTTGAAGCAAAAAAGATTAAATCAAATAAGATGAAACGTCTGCTTGAAAAACTTGTTTCCATTATGCACTTTATGCTGATTGACAAGTTTAACAAGATCAAAAGTGGTCCCCTTCATTTGCCCCCCCAGGTAAAATTTTCTAGATCCAGCACTGCTTTGTCTGCAATAGGTTTAGTTAAATAGTGGATAAGTGACAGCGCTAATCTTGAAAGTTGCCACAGCAGTTGTTTGCAGTTGTCATTTATGAGTGCATTTTCAAAATTAGCAGAAAGGGACATGACATTATCTGCTGTGTGATTTTGTTGATTACATGAACAGAAAACTGCTGTAGCATGCTTGAAATGTCCCATATGTAATTACACGATCTGTCCCAAATCATTTAGGTTTGCTTAGGAAGTACGATTCAGACATGGCACATGTTTCTTTTCAGGCAAAGCAAACAATACAACCCTTTAACCCACACTGCACCACCATCCTTATCAGCACATTTCCTACAAAGGGTTAATTCAATCATGTCAAGGTTCTCTGCTCTGTTGCTTGCTTCTACCATCATACTTTAGGCGCAGTGGAGCGTCTCTTCATTGATGGCACCTTTGGCTTCACAATAGAAGCTAATTTGTTAGAATCTTTCACAGGTCAGAGGCTGCTTAAAGGCGAGGAGGGCGCCTTGGCCACCAGAAAAATAAAGCCATCCACTGAGTTGGAGAGGGCAAATTAAATGCCCGGCCATTTTATGGTGGCAAACATACAAAACATAAATATCAATTTTCTTTACCTCTATGAGTCCATGAGATTTTGCCAGCCATCCCAGTTAACACAGGTTAATAGATTGATTCCAGTGACATGGATCATAATGAACAGTAAATTGTTTTATCTCTTAAGTCTTATTTGGTCAGCCAGGAAAACATATGAGGTAATATGGCTTAGACTAAATGGAGCGTATAATAGATCTCTTACTAGGGCATAAGGATAGGTTGATGGCTGGGCTATGATTAATGAAAATAATAATGCTCTTGAAATTGAAATTTTTTTGGTCCTTTCAACTCTTTCCTGCTGTAGTCATTCAGAGGGTTCATACCAACGTGATTGATGTGTGATTGCTAACATATTTATTTATGTGTACTGTGCCGTTCTCACTGAAGGGTCTCTCCTGGCTGTGAAAGACACTTTAGCTCACTTTTACTTCAAAGCTAAATGTTTAGAGGAAAATCTTATTTTCACGAATGACTATCATAAAACTTAATATATATGTTTCAGTTACACAGTGCTATTACATCTATTATAACAACTCTTTGCTTATTTCTAAACAGTATAAAAGCAACAGAATTTTTCCCTATACCCTGTTAATTCTTCATATCAGTAGGTACTCATTTAGACTCATCAGTTAACTGTTACAACTTCTGCTACATTCGTTTGATCAATTAGAGAAAGAAAAAGGGGGGGAAAGTTGCAAAAAAATCAATGACTTTTAATTCTGCACTATTGATATGCTTAGATAATGTAGCAATTGAACTGTGCTTCTGCCAGTAGTGATGAGGTGCAGTAGATGAAGAGTAATTGGGCCCTGACCCTTATGTGCCTCTGCCACCATATCACCAGAGCTTCCCCCAACACTTTTTCTTCTACAAGCACAAGGGCTCATTCTGCACACCCTCAGTGGTGGCAAGGTGATAAATTACAGTTCTTAACTATCATTGATTACTCAGTGTTTCTCCACTTTCTGTGACAACTGTTCAGTCACTCTGAATGGCTCTTAATGGCACATTTGAGAGAAAAAAGCATACAGTTTTCCCAACATTGATTTAACTTGCTTGTTGCTTAATAAAGACAAACTGACACCACACTTTGGTAGCCTGTGACCAGCTAGAGATGTAAGCACCACATTATGTAAAACAATGGGATCTTGCCTGTCCAATGGTGGTTTGGTTGGAAATGATTATGTGGCAAACAGTGAATAATCTAATTATGAACCATTAATTTAGAAAAAAGCCAAACTGCATTAATGTAGAACGTATTCCTTAAAACAGAAGTCAGTAACAGGTTTTTTTTTTACATAATATACAGGTGAGAAAGAAAAAGTGTTGAAAAAGCTACTTCTCATTTCTACATTTCACTTCACAAAGCTACTTCTCATGTTGTATACAAAATGAATTATAATATAATTAAACTATAACTAAAATAATCAATTAACGCTTTACTTTTTTACCATTACAGATATTAAAATGATGAAACTATTCTATAAAGAAATACACTTATGGTCTTTTGTAAAATTGTCACACAACTCCTTGATTCAAACGTTTACCAGTTATAACAAGCAAAATAAGTTTCTATTTGGGATATAGCTGTCACAGGGGAAACCTGCGTTTGGTTCACATTAAATCCAAATATTTTATTATTTGATTCCATTTCAATATTAACTGTATAGCAGCATTACTGAGTTGTATTCTCAAGGTGCAAAAAATAAATTGTCAGCTGGCAAATGGTCTTCATGATACACTAATAAGAACTGAAGAAATCCAGTATTTACTGTGTAAAGAGATTGGTCTTATATGACATAAATCAATCAATCCATCAAGATCCTCTGTATTGTTTATTCACTCTACTCGTGACAATCTGTAAACTAGCAGTGTGAGTCCTCACTAATGCCCAGAATCATTCAATTAGAAGCAGCAACAGAATGATGGGAATGTTCTATTTATTTAGCAACAGCATTATCAGCAGCATAACTAATCAAAAATCTGCTTTTGTGAGAGAAGCACTATAGTAGACAGGGACTTTATTAAGTGGTAATACTTTGTTCATCTGTGGAAATACCATGTGCCTTATGCACAGGAAAGTTTGTTAATTGTTTTGGGCAACCTAATTTTCAAATACATTTTTTTCCTATGTGCTATCTTAAATCATAATTAAAACTGTTCTTGTTTAGAGTTAGGGCTAGCTAGTAAAAAAATTCCTAAGAATGAATCATTTTTAAATTATATGACCCCACAATGTCACACCTATCTATGGCTTGTGGAAACGGAACAAGTCTCTAAAATGAAAAAAAAAAACACAAATAATGTGTAGAGCAGGTCTTATGGAATACTGAGGAAAAAACAACGTAATGACCCAGGTGTGACACATCAACCAGCGCCGGAGGTCTAATGTACATGTTTAAACCAATGTAAAGAATACAAGTGAGGGGGGTTTGCAGTAAAAGATGCAGTTCAATATTAACATTATGACTGTGTTCATGCTGGGAGACATTATGCAAAAAAGACAACAAAGCGATTTGCACAAAATGCTGAAAAACTAGCAAACACAAATTTTTTATCCTTTTAAAACCTGACCAGAGACTGACATCATCAAAAGCACTACACAAGTTGAAGCTCACAAGAATTAAAAGAATTAACTGTGTCTGTATTATATAAATGTAACTACAGCAAGTAATAGGGCCTCTAGTTATGCACAACTGCTTATTGACATAACGGGTGTGACGGTATGACTTCCTGTTGTGATACTTCTAGATCCCCCTGAGATGAATTAGTCCGAGGCCAACTAAAAGAAAACAAGATGGTAATCCTTGACTTGGATTATTAGTCAAAGGAAGGGATAAAACTTTTTTTTTTACTTTGTGGTGAAGCTACAGTCCTGGGATTTTACAAGCTTTATATATTTATGTGACAAATTGCAAATTCAACAAGATATGAGGTGCCTCAGAGTGTATGTATATGTCTCAGTCCTTCAGCTGCCTTCTAGCTAAAGGAAACAGGCGTGTTGTGTGTTAATGTCTAAGAAGCCAAGAAAACCAGGTTTGACGTGTATGTCAGCTTGTGACCCAATACTCTTAGGACTGACCCAGTCCATCAACAAAATGTCACCAAAGACAAATCAAAAAACAAAAGCAATGAGACCTGATTTGAATGAGGATAATATCATAATAGTGGCAGGTTGAGTAGTCTATAAGATGCTGTTGGAGAGATTTCTATTGTGTCTGAACCTTGTGTCAAAATGCCAAGAAAGGTGTCCCCCTGCCAGGTCAGTATGCCGCTGAGGTCGGGGCTTTTGCCCCGGCCTGGGCTGCAGGCCACACTGATTCTGGAGTGGGCCTGGCACTGCTGTCAACCACACATCATGTGAAACTGCAGGGCTGAACTACTATAACAGGGTGAAACTGATTAGCAATGCACTTGTGTTCAGTGGGTCACAGTTTGAGGAACAAAAGTGACATTAAAGGATCTATATTTCTCCCTTGGTCCCCTTATACCATCACTTCTCTTATCATACAAAAGTCTGCTTGAGATCCCTGACAGATAGGTGCCATTTTTCTATTCGATTTGGGCCTTTTCTTCCTTTTCTTTGTGAATATCCCAAATCCCCTGCACCATGAGCCCAGTCCTCAAATTCTTAACCCCATGTCTTCCCCCTGTCAATACATGAACTCTTCTTTACACTTTTAATTCTCACTTTTTGGCTTGCACTCAAACTTCTGCTCTGTATTTCAGTTTCCTTCTCACTTTCACCCACACTCATCCCTGGGAAATGTGGATCTTTTCCTGACAAGTTCCTCAAGAAGCAAAGCCTCTGGAGATCATCAGCAGAGCTCTGCCAAAAAATGCGTGGGAATAGCCTGGATGGGAAGGGGAAGGGACTTTTAATTGTTTTTCCTTTTTTTTCCTTTTTCTTCTTCTGGAATTAGATGGGTTTTTTTTTTTAGAAAAAAAATCTATGACTGTTCCTTTGCAGTGTTTACCTAATGGTGAATAAAGCTTCAAGCTGTGGGTGGTAGTGACTGCTTATTACTGCTTATTTAATGTAACTCTAGCACTAATGTTTGGAAATGTTTTCCATGTGACACAAATTATGCATATTAATTCTGTTTAGTATGTTATAAATCAAGCTACTTTGAAGAGTGAAAATTATGTACTCCTTGTGTTTATACACTCGGTAACCTGACTGTATCAACAGCTGGAATAACAAGTGCTGCATTTTGGTGTTCATTAGGAGCTCGGTCAGATGTTTTCTCGACTGGAGGCATTTGGGAGTTCAAAGCTTTGGAAAAGGAGTATGGGCATTTATAAAAACAAGACTAGTATTCAAATCTGCATTTGATCTAATATGCAGTATTACCAGCATTTCATACTATAGTTTTAAAACATAACAATATTTTAAAGCAAAAGAATAAATATTAAATAAAAATTTAATAAAGTAATATTTATATTTTAAATGTCTTGTTGATATGTTGCTGCACTGCTGAATTTATTCAGCAAATTTAGATTTTTATAATTCATTCATTGTCATTGATACAGACATCTCAAATAGGTTATATGTTAAGTTGATTAATGGAAATTCTGTTTGTCCATCGAAAAACTTCTGTATCTTCATCTCATACAATACATTTTACTTTATGCTAATGCAAACATTTTAGCTTCAGTGCAGCTTTGCAAAATGTGTAACTTCACAGTAAATACTTAATGGACAGTATATGCTTAAAAACCAGCATGGCTGTATATTCAAGAAAAACAACTAGGCAATAATTTACAGTAAAACAAAAGGAAACATTTTACAGTGGTGACATCAGGAACATTTGGTCCTGATAAATAAACTTAAAAATAAAGATTTGTTGTTTTTTGTCGAATGAAACTGTTTTACAGATTATATTAGAACAGCATAATGATGACTAAAAGTCAGGCACCGACTGTAAAAATTGGGCTGAATGTTTTATGATAAATAAACCACTAAGGTGTTTATCTCTGAAAAATAGATCTAAAGTTTGGGAACACTTGTACGACAGTTGACTGTGTTATTGCAGCGTGTCAGTTACCACCTTTGCTCTGTGATGGACGTAAGAAGGCTTCTTTTGTTCAGGCAGAATGAGTCTCCATTCTTAAAGCAGATAAGCATAACAAAGTAAAAGTAGGGGGCCGTCAAACATCCGAAACTAGAAGTGTCCAAGCAGCACTATTTGCATATTAGCCATTCTCATAGAAGGACCAACTGAATAAGTTGTATTGATTAAAACAGGCTTCTGACATCACCCTTTGTGATGTTATAATATTCTCCTGAATTTGTGGCTTTGCCCATTCAACTGATTGCTTTTATATGAAAGAACTCCTAAGTTAGGATTCTTGGCCTGCTCACAGAGCTGTATGTTGTTCCATTAGGTTTATCTATGTTTCCATAAATCACAACCAAATCAGGGAGAACACATTTGACTCATTAAGTAACTCGCTCTATTGTCTTTACATTGCAAGCAGACTTGCAATCAGTTGCATTGGTTCCCCTATTACTGAATCGCTCCAGGGGGCTGATTACGGAACGTTACTGTAGAGCAAACAAGTGGCTATTGTAACATAAAGTAAGTGATGCAATCTACATGGCTAGCAATTATTATAGCAGTGTCACTCGTATTTGGAATAGCAGGACAAGAGGTGAGAGTCCACATATGGATGATGGCACACTGCCGGCTGCAAAGGTCCAAACCAGTGCCTGAGATTTGAATCGTTGCTCCACAGGAAGCGGGTCGGCTGGTTTGTTTAGCTGGATGTGATTTTGAGAGGCAGGAGGGGGTGTTGCCTGATCGTATGAAACACAATGGGGCATACTTTCTGAACATGACTATTAGGCAATAATGACGTGGCTCAAGTCCAAACCATTTGCTGTCCATGTCTGCAGATTAAGATATCCCCTCCACATATTAATCAAATAATGGCCTCTGTGTGAGGGCAGTTTGTGAGCAAATGTTTCTGAGGAGTCTTTGCATGCTTCCAGGGGCAGAAAGTTGGATTAGTCATTGTATATCTAATCAGAAAGAAGAAAAATACCAAATACCATTGAAAATCCAAATTGTTGCTGTTAATTGCTGCCTTGGCTAGTTTTTTCTTTCTCTTTCTAAATTTTTTTTTACAAAGTTTTGTTTTGTTATCCCAGAACTGACCATTGCCCCCGACCAGAATGCGCCAGACTAACGTCCCTTGCGTACACTCCCGTAAACATTTGACTAAATGCTCTATTAACATATCGAACAAACAGAGAAAAAACCAAAGAAACCCAGGAGTATCCTATTGCAGGAAATAACCTGTCTCATTTTCTCTGTAACTGATTCCAGGAAGGGAGCTACATGAGAGAAAGAAGTCAAGCAGTGGGATTTAGAACGCTGAACAAGATGGATTCTTCCAAATTCTAATTGGAGAACAGTTGATTTAATTGGTATCCATTTGGCTGACAAAAGAAAGCAAGAGTAGTGGGCAGGCAGGAATGCCTCTGGGGCCGATGTGAACATGAAGTGGCTCTGCTCAACGCTCAGGGACGGATCACTTCCAAAGACAAACCGTGGGAGCTGGCAGGACAGATTGCAGTGGGAGGGAAGGAGGTGGGTGGGTTGGGGGGGCTAAATTCATGGTGGAGTGAGGAGCTTTCAATAGAGAGGCATCTTTATTTGGAGAGGGACGCATTTTAGACACAAAACTGAACTCCCACTTTGGGCAGTAACATGTAATGTGACTCTGACCCTGAGATGAGAGACGTGGCTATGGTTCAGTGGGTCTTGTAAACGCAGACTTTAGTGACAGACAAATCTAACTGATAGCGAGCAAAACAAACAATCTCCAGATAGAACATGATCATATTCAAAACACTAATTAATTTGGAAACATGTGGATCATTTCTAAAAAATGATGATTAGACGGTGTGTCCTGTCTGGTCTTCGAATTAAATCAAACAATAACATTATGTGTCAGGAATGTTCGAAGGTCAGTCAATAATAATCTCTTTACAGATGTTGTGATGGCAGTCATCATAGGACAAAGCTGGCCATCACAACAGCCTATCAGAAGCAAGCTGTTGTTTTTATGACAAGACCTAATCACAAAGCGCTCTTTCTTTGTGCTGAAGCTTGTGCTGTCTGTGGGTGAAAAATGTACCAGAGGTGTGTTGTGCTGTAGCTCGCGCAGAGCAGAGGGGGAACCCAGGTGTTGGAGTGTTTTTACTGCCTCTGTAGAGAGGAAGGGTGGGAGAACAAGGGCAGATGACCTGGAGGGGGTTCAGAGGCAGGGGCCGTGCTTGGGAGACCTTCACAGCCTGCCCCAGGGGGATACAGCCACTGCTTATCTCTTCCTACACTTTTACTTCTTTTTTATCCTCTTCCACAATACTGCTTTCATTTCCCTTTCCTCTCCGTTTCGGAGGATGAGTACTCCGGCATTATTTCCTACCAACGCCAGCCATTGTATTATCTGCTGACAAGCATTTTCAAAGGCTGGAAATGCCCCTTTCTTCTCTCTTACAACACTTATTTGAACCTGCTGGATTATAAATCTTAGTGTTACACTATTGTAGGATTAGCATGGATTGAGTGCTGGTCAGTTTGGAGCACAACACACATATACACACACAACACCTCTGAAAAGAAACTGTATGTATTATCATGATGACATTCATGATTCTGCACAAGACCTCTTCTTGAATTTGGTTTGAAAGCCTGGTAACAGTGGCTCTTTTCTCTTGGTGACTACAGTAGGTTTTAATCCCCCCACAGTATATGACAGGCCTGCCCTCACCTTGCCCAGCACTTAAAGAAGCAATCTTTCAAGAAGTCCCCTTAAAGCCTATGTGAATGTGCGTCCGTTCTGAGGAGAGTGCAGTATGCTGATGGAGAATGGGCCCATTCCTGATGTAAATGAAGAGATGCATATCAGTGTTAATCCATTGCTTTGTAGTCACAGCCATACCCAAAGTCTGTCTAATTTCCCTCACACTCCCTTTTGCAGCCAGAAGTGTATCGATCGGCAGTAATTGAAGTGTACTTGATAATCCGTAAGGCAACAGGGGAGAGGGAGACCCTCAACTCTCACATCGATGCACACAGAATGGGGCTGTGGGGTTGTGTGTTTGAGTGTGAGTGTGCGGTGCAAGGGGGGCGCTCTCTAATGTATGGGCGGGTAAGGCAACACCCCCCTAACGGCTTCTTCTCAGCTGATTAAACTCATTGAGAGCCAGACAAGTGGAACAAATAGATATAAAGGTTTGCCTGGCAGCTTACAGCCATTCAGATTTCTTCATTGAAACGGTGAGCACCACATCTACATGGCCTGCTTTATGCCAACATTAAGCAACTGGAGTGGCTGTTTCTGAAATGAACCTAACTCCTAACTCTACAGACCGCAATCACTAAGATATCTCAGGAGGAAACTTCTAGCTTAAAAGGAACTAAACAAATGTAAAAAGACCATTGGCAGAAACATCTTCTTTTGAACCATTTAACCTCCAATCATTTTCAAAATATGTCTCAACTAAAACTAATGATAAACTCAACAGTCTAATAACATGGAGAACAATCTGTAATAAAAAAAATTATAGTACTATTTGTAAAAATAAATGTGGAAAGAGTCATCAGTGGGTTCTGGTAAAGGAGATGTATGTGGAAGGCAGTTAAGAAAAGGACTAACATTAAAATCTTACTGATTAAACACTATGAACACTATGAACAACAATGAAGTTGAGAGTAACTTTTATTATTTTGTGTCTGTAATTTGTGGCATTTATGAGTGGAGTAGGACTGCCAACATGGGGAAACCAAAGTTCTGAGAGTCTAGTTTAAGTCAAGCCATGTCTTCTAAAGCTTCACTTGATAATTTAGATGCCTAAACCTAAATTAAATAGGTCCATTTGATAAAAGAGGGGGAAAGACAGCAGGAATGAAATCTGAAGCTAAATTACTTTTGGGAAGCACTAATTTAAACAGAAAACCAGCTAATGTATCTTTAATGTAACATCTGTCTCATCATCAGTTTCACTTTCAGACACACACTACAAATAAGATACTATTGCAATATTCATAGTAAATTCATCTTTAATTTTTGAGAATTTGTCTCTTTTTTGACAAATGAAATACATTTAAACTAAAAGATTAATAGAAGCTGTTTCATGGTTGTAAATATTTAGCTATTAGAATAAACAACTAAAAAATAAACATATGGCTTTTGTAATGTGATTTTGACAACTGCGATCAACACTCAGCATCATATACATTATGTTTAAATAACACAATTTTTATTTCTTTTATTTTATTCTATCTTTTCTTATTGAATGGAATGAATATAAAATCAATTTATGAATTAAAGATCAATAGCTTAATCTATAAAACAAAAACAAAGATGCCTGCATCCAGAATGAAATTCTTATTATAATCATTGGGTTTAGAATGGTGCTATTTAGGGGAAACTTTGGAGATTTTTATTACTATCATAATCACCCCAATTAAAGCTGAGAGAAAACACGGTGAGTACAGAGAGTTAGATAAATGAAACCAGAGCTTTCTTCTATGATTTTTTTTATCAGTCTTCTGTGACAAACATTTAGTCCCACTACATCTACCATCAAAGGTCAGCTGTATTGGTTTTCAGGGCTTTCATCCATTCTCATTTGTTATCTACAGAGCAGGAAATACCACATTAAAAATAATGAAACAGACAGAAAGAAAAGCAAACTGAGCCGAATGAAAATATACAGTATAATTATAATAATTTCAAACATATTTCTGTATCATCTGAAATATGCAAACCTGCAAATGAACTTACTCGAGTCATTAATGTGCAGCTAAGCCTAATTTTTATAAGCTGATATATTTAGAGTAATTTTTCATGTTACAGAAACACCTTTTATTTTGTCCCAAAGTCATACTTTGGATAGAATATATTATTCCAAAATGTCAGCAAACCCTACACTTTTCTTTGGCCTTTACATCCAAACCTCACAAACTTGAACATCTACGCCCTGCCTGTCTCACTAACACAAAGCTTAACACATCCACACATTTCACATGCGCACAACGGCAAACGGAGAGAGAGAGAGAAATGTTTCGCTGAGTGTCTCACCCTGCAGAGAAAATAAGAAATAACCATAACTCCTTCCACTGCCAGCCTGCCCTGCATGACCCCTGTTTTAAGTGGGTAGCAGGTAATTGCTGAGGCGGTGTTACCCATCAGCCTACAAGTCCATGTGTGCCTTATGTGTCATCTCTATTTATTATATTCTGCACGCTCTCTGGGCCTTGGTAATCAATTTCACAAGGATACAGGGCTGATATCAGCTGCCGCGCACATTATGAGGCGAGCCCTCCTCTTATCAAGTGCAGAATTGCCGGCTAGAGGTCATGAACAGATAAACAGGGATGTAACACAACTCCCCCACTCACCTGCCCCCCAGTGAACACGAAGGTGGGAAGGTGACGTTGTGAAGGGGGGGTACAAAGAACAAAACACCCGGCAAGGAAAAGGTTGTGACCCTTGTAAGGTGCCTCTTGTTACGCCCGACCTTCAGAATTTCATCATCAGTGCCTCTGTCTGCCTAATAATTTGGAAGCTCCTGTCTCATCTCTCTCTTGAGTCAGCGTATGTGGGCGTGTGCACGTTTGTGTGCTGTGGGGTTATGAGGTCTGCAGACACCCTCTCTCTGATTATCTCCGAGCACTCTTTGCAGACCTTTATAGACAAACCACAACTCCATCAATCATTTGCCCTCTCGTCTTAGTCCTCGGGCTGACCCATGTCCCACCTCACCACCGCTGGGCTAACATTATCTAAAGCTGTGTCTGTACCGGCATGCGCTGTCTCAAGATGGGGGACAAAGGCATAACAAAGTCGTTTATTTTTCTGTAATTTGGGGATTCTAAATCTACATATTCATAATCCTTTGAGGGTAGGAATGTAATCAAATTGACTTTAATGTTATTGATTTTTTTTTTCAAGTCAAGTCATTATAGTCGCAGAGGTAAAATGTTAGGCAGTTTCAGCTGCTGAGAGCATTAGGACTCTATTTTTAAACATGCTCGTGGCTCTAAAGGAGAGATGTCAGGCTAAGAAAGTGTTTATAGAGATTATTTGTGGTCAGCCGACAAGTCGTGCAGCGGTGGAAATGTCATGCAGTTGCATCAGCCTTAGTAAACATTAATTATGAGTCCATCTTTGTTTACTCATCCCCACACCCTGCACTGGCAGCTGTGCATATTTGCCAAGAGGATTGGATCTCCATGTCACTATATCTTGGTGATATGCCTGTACTATCAACCTTGTGTATTTGAAGAAAGATGTTAATGGCTGAACAGGTCAGTAGTGTGAGGTACGCTTAAATACTGACTTGTAAGGAATAGTGCTTAAACTCTTTATTGGAAGGTAATGCACTTATGTGTTTTCTACAAAAAAAGTTTCACTCTGGTCACCTGCCTTTTGTTGTTAGACATGCGTCTGCCTCCCCCATCCTGCCCCCTCTGCACAGCTGACCTTGTGCAGCCTTTCCAGGCCAAAGACTTGATGAGTGTTTTTTTAGCCCATCCCCCAACATCCCTCGGCATGTGCGCTGCACATCCGCTCTGTCATTAAACCCTCCAACCGTGGCTTTAGGACCCAACCATATGGTGCAGCTAGTGGAGTGTTGCAGGAATGGCTTGGCTTTGGTCATAATCTGGTGAATATTTCTCAGAAAAGAGGTTTTTCTATGATGACATCACAAGCAGTTGTCTGGGCAGCAAGCTGCAGTGTTGCGTTTGTATGCGCACATGTCTGGGCGTGCATTAGTGCGTCTTGAAAAACCTGGTGTCATGCATGTTTGTGACTTACATGAACATGACAAATTAAGGATAGTGATAGAAATCCTGAAGACAAAAACAAAAAGCTGCCAAGCTCCCTTTGAAAAAAAGTTCCTGTACTGATGCCGTAAAATAGAAAACTTTCAATTTCTCTGTTTTTTTTTTTACCAAATTATTGTCAAGACTGTATAGCCACAAATACGTGTGTTATCATGTTGCGTGTTAAACTTTTTAAAGATAATACTAAATAATTTACGAGCTCCTATACCTTTTGCAAGATGAAAGGTTGCCCCTGGAGTCCTCAGAGGCATGTTCAATAGCCACACAAACAATAGTTGCCAGTTTCACAGTTAAGACATGACCAGTTGTCTGGCAACTTGTTTAGTATGCAGCAAGCAGAGCGTATCACGCACACAAAGATGGAAGAGATTTTTTGTGGCTCACACAATCCAAAAGAAGCTATCAATTCCCTGACATAAGAGTGAATGGATACGGCCGATGTTCACGCGATGTTATCGGTATCCATCTAGTAAATGCAGAGGGGAGCAAGACAGTGAGGTTCGTGCTTGTATGGCCCCAGAGACAACAGCGTAAATGAAAATCATGCTCTTTATCGAGTTATCATGTGTTAGGGTAGAGAGTGTGTGTGAAAGCAAGAAGGGAATGGATGTTGTTTTTATGTCATGTTTCCATATCATGTCCATAGTTTGTGAAAAAGTCCCATCAGGACACTTTTGGAATGACAGCTGTGCATGTTGGAAAGAAACATGTGTTCAAATATATCAGTATCTGTTATTTTGTAAGCCATAGAGCTGTGTCAAGCATCACATGACAGATCATGTTGGTTATTATGTGAGCAATGATTTTTTTCTCTTATTTAAGTCGTATTTCCAATGACCTACTGACCCAAAAAGGCTTAAAGCCAAATGTGGTCACGAAGCATAAACTAATTTCTTTGTGGGTATTTGTATGTGTGTAATATCAAAGGCAACTTAAGGACAGAAAAATATCATTTCAAATATCATTTGAAATGTGCACAATTAATCCAGACTCCATAGTACTGTATTGCTAACTGAACTTTAAGCTGTACAAATATCTTTGTTTTCCTTTTTCCAAACATTGCTAATGATTTCGTGTGTTGCGAGTTTCAAAGCTGCCTTTTTGCAAAGTTCACAGAGTCCGTCCACACGTTTAGAAAGGAAAAAAGAAACTACCATTTAGTCTAATAGGCCCAGAGGCCTTTTGACTCTCTCATTTAGCTGTTTTGTGTGCTTCAGTATAAGGGGCAAGGGGGGGAAACATGGGGCAGCAATTTCACCAGAGTGAAGTGTAATGCAGATGGGAATTATTAATTTGTATCTGCTTTGCTTCAGTTCTGCCACTTACCAAAGAGGGGAAAAGTGTCATTCTATTCAATTTTTGTGTTTCTGAAGTCCCTCGTCTCGAGCACAGACCCGTCCAGGGTCGTGAGTGTTAAATGTCAAGCCTTGTAGTGAGCTGTCAAAGAACAGAATAGGCCCGGGATGATTGATGACTGGAGAGCCTGAAACCAAAACCTCCCAATTGCAAATGCTACCTTGCGTCAGTCTCCTACCCCCCTCCCTTGCTTTCTCACTTCTAATAGCAGCACTCTATAAAGCCGGGGCAGCTCCCACATGCACATTCACACACAGACATGCCTAGCTATGTGTCTTCTGTGCACACAGCCAAAAGTTGTATTGTGTGTGTGTATGTTCATCCGAAAACTTTTAATACAACAAAAGAAAAGTAACTTTCTTTTGTTATAGCAGCTTTTGTATTTTTGTTTTTTGTTTTTTTTGCTCAGGCTGTGACACTTGTAGTTTTGCAACACAGGACAGAATTGAAAGGTTTTGGACATGAGTTATTTAATACCCGATTATAGCGGATGCTAAGCCATGATGGCATAATCATTACAGTGTCAGGCTTGACCAGATTTCACCCCATGCATAATCAGTGTAAACGTATGGTTGGGCTTCCAGCTAACTGGCTTATGTAAGTCGCAGAATTTACAGCTGTTTATTTTGTTTTCAATGTTAGCCTTGTAGAAACCAATCATATCAATAGCTGATTTCTTTAATGGTATTGTTAATGCCCCTAATGATATCTAAGCACAGGTTACACACATGAGTAAAAATATTCAGTATAATTACGGTATATTTTTACCAACGGAATGTAAAGCAGTCCAAATATTCATGCCTGCTGTGGTGTAACAGCTATAACAAGGAGTACTTCTCATGAAGATATCAACCTGAACGGAGAAATGATCAAAGACTGTCATAGCATTACAATAGTTCTATTTGTCTGCATGGCAGGGACTTACATCCTGCTTACCGGATGGTTAATCAGAGACTTGCTCTATCATTTTCATCAGGATTGCCTGTGGTTTGGGACAAAAACCATGCTCACATTTCTTTATCTGCCTCTCTCTTGCCGCCACTCTCTCGTCCCTCAAATGCTATCTCTTCTCAAAGTGCTCCCCATATAGCAAAAACAACCAATTATCTTTCGGAAACTTCAGCACACTAATTACAATCTATCACAGTTTTATTCTTAAAGGAAAGACCTAAAATTGTAAAGTAAAAAGCAGAGATGACTCTTGTTGAGGCTTATGCTACTCCTACACATGTTGATCTCAAGTCCCCTATTAAAGTAAGCATCATTTCACTCTAGTGAAGCAGAGAGCAAAGAGGCTGTGAAATCACAGTGTCAGAACAGCTCAGCACCTGCCAATCTGACCCGCAGTGACAGGCCACGCTCCTCTTGCCCACATTAATAACACAGATAAACATAAAGCTAAATACCAGGGCATGCTCTGTTAACTTTTATGTGGTTAAGAATGATTGGCTTTTTGCTTCACTACACCAGAGGGATCAAAGTACCCAGGAAGAATATAGTGCTGTTCTCTCTATAGAAGTCCAGCTCTGTTCGTTTTACCCTCCATGCATATATAATTGCCAGTGCTCCCTCTCAGCACTACCTATAACCTCTGTGGACATGTCACACATAATATTGTGTGATATGTACTTAGCTAACTTGGCAGGGCGCTGCAATGGGACTGTTTGCCTAAGCATGCAGCACAAATATAAATGAGCTCTAGATGTGGGCTTACTTCTAGCTTTGCAATGTAGAATCAATTCTTGCCCTTTTCTAAAATGATGCTGCTCGACAAATGCTGCATTAACTTTTCTTCAAATCCAAAGAACTGTCTAGAAAGACTATTAAGTTATATCTTGGTTATTTTTCCAATCTTTGAAATAAATAGATTTTCATAGGCTAGTTTAAAAGTTGGCAAAAAATCGAATTTACAAATAACATAAATGTTCTGGCATTAGTTTTGAATGCTTTGATTTTGTCTGTTTAGTTTATGCAACATGATTTGTTTGGCCAAAGAACCATATTTCACGGCTTGACATTTAAAAGGGTGGAATTGGAGGTCGTTAAGAGGCAGGGGATGCAGGCAGACGTCTGCAACTGTTTGTTTACCACACTGCTCATTGGTGTCAGACTTCCTGACATTCTTGTACCTTATCTTCAGTATTCTGAAGTCTGCATACTGGTGCCAGTGAACAAGGGGATGTGTGTGGGGTCTACTTCCATGGCACTGCATCACACTCGCACCGGGACTGAGTCCAAAAGAGCCATGCTCGTGCTATTGAGGAGTCAGGGTCAGGAAAGATTAACCCATGTGATCTGGCAGCGCTGGGAGAAATTTGACTTGAGTCTGGAGCAGAGGTGCTGCAGAGGGCAGTGCAGACCGGAACAGGTTCAGCCCCTGCTTGCTTATCTCTGGGCCCCACTGTCGACAAAACTCCCCTGGTCAAAGAGTGCTGAGAGTGGTGTAAAAAAACGTGTTTACAATTTGAGGAGGTCAAGGACTTGAGGACAGATAAATATTAACAGAATAGTGATTCATAAGAGAAGATTTCTTGGATGCTGGTTTTCTTGCAAGAACAGAAAAAATTCTATTTATTTCTAACTTAAAGTAGCATTTAACATCTCTGATTAAACAGTTCCCAGCTACACAGTCTATACATTATGCTTTGGCTCGTAAAAAGGTTGCCAGTCCATAATTCTCTTTAGCTGACTCATGCATCATCATTTTACTGCATTTAAATATAGATTTAAATTCACATGTGAGCCAGCTGGCTGGCCAGATAATCTCCAGGCCTTGAAGTATACTTTTTTTCCCCCACATACACAACAAGGATCTATTACACATGCCCGAGGAAATGGGTGACAAAAACACAGCAGAGCACTTTGCCCTATAGATCGACTGGTCATCTGTGAGGTTGTCAGACACGACAATACTGTAAATAGCGCTCCGCCTCTCCTTTAATGCCTATGATCAGACCAACTTGGATGATCCCTCTGTTTCCATGTAGACAACTGTCACATGACAGGCACTTTTCTTCTATTGTTGAATGCAGCTCTTTAATAACAAACTCACTCACTGAGGAAATAATCATAACTCAGACTAAGGAAAAATTTATTTTTTTTCCCTTTTCTTTAAATTCAGCTATCATTATCCTCCAAGATCTGAGCAAAATAAACTCCAGTAGGCAGTGAGGACTAATGATACTTAATTTTTTCCAGTGGCTGACACCTAGAACTGGCATCTCCTCTAATATCATATTACCTCCCTTCTTGCCCAAACCGGTCTAAAAACACCATATTCTCATTGTTCCATGGGCAATGTGAAGCAGCTGCTTTTGTGTATATGTCTTCAGCCTGAGCACAAATATATTTTCCAAAATCCTTGTTGTTGTTTTCTCACACAATTTTGTAACAAATAAAACATATCTGTAATGTGTATGTGCTTTTTGTGAATCTGCTACATTATATGACACCAGAGATAAATTATTGCTTCAAGTCAAAAATCAAACAGCCGTGTGGTTTGATTGCTGAGGCAATTTTATTTCCAGGTTAAAATGTTAGAATATTTGCTGCATAATGTTTCACCTTTTGTGGCAATTCAACATGAATCTTTATCAAATGTGACTTCACCCGTCAGCACCTCTCTGGCAGCACAGTTGTCTGGCTTTTTGTGTTTAATCTATTAAAGTGCACCCTTGCTTTTTTCCATGACATTGAGAACCCGAGCGCTGACATAATGGCTGAGGATCAGACTTCCTTTGACACTTGTGTACTCATATCTCCTTGTTTGAGAGATGCCATGATCTTATGGTTATTGAGCTGCTGCTGTTTTATTTTGATTTAAAAACACCTTTTTCTTGAACTGGTAATATTAAAATGATAAGTGGTAACTGTGAGGGACCATTACCCCAAACTGCAAGAGAAAGAAGACAGTAAAATAATTACATCTGTAAAAGCAGTTGGTAGTTGTTGGAAGAAATGTATATAGCCTACACCATAATTTAGTTTAACCCACTGTCATTAAGCTTCTGCATATAAACAATACAAACATAAAGTAAATCATCAAAACAACTTAAACATAATTAAGAGAAAAGACTTGACACATCCCATAAGAATTCATACCAATCACTCTAGGTGTCTTTAATAATAACAGTAGCCTGGGCTTGCAATGCACGTGTTGTATGACTATTAGAAGTTACAACAGATACTGACCCCCTGCTGCAACTCAAACTCTGATATTTACAAAGATGAATGTGAGCAGATCTGTCTTCATCAGCAGCCTTCTGTGTCTGACAGGAAGTGATGTGCGTTCGAGTTTAATGACTAAATATATCGCCTAAATCAAGATCTTCTTGAATATTTAAACATGGTCTAATTACACTTCTATTAAGCTTTATGACAGGAAAAAAAATAAAACAGAAACTTTCCCAAGCCCACCCTCTTCAGATCACGTTACATTTCAGCCAGTATTGTGAGCATCTGCACAAAAAAAAAAAAGAACAACTGCCACTGACGTGATTAGCCTAAGCAATGCTGTAACGAGCGGAGAAAGGAAAGCGGCAGTAGCTGGTACTTTAAAGTGTCAGAGTCTTTGTAGCAATGACTGGTTTATGATGCTGATGTCAAGCATCACACTCAATGAGGCCTTTGTCCCAAGCCGAGACCAGGGCAGTGGGAAAACTGCCCACTCTTAGTCGGCAGGCCCATCCATCTTTCCATGAGGCCTTGCCGTCCCCTTTGCACCAAAACTCTTGTGTATTAAAGATCTCTCGGGTTAATGCGCTGGAAAATTGGCTTGCATTTTTATTGGTGGAAGCCAGCTAAATGAAAGAAAAACAACTCTCGGAAGGTAGAAAAGGACGAGAAAAATATCTGGGGGGATGATTGTAGGGGGCAGGCCCTCAAGACTCGTTTCCTGTGACTTCGATAAAGTAGAACACTGTGTCTGACATGCCAAAGATGATATTGTGCTCGGGCCGAGTATAGCTCCATCCATTTATCATCAGTGGTTGTTACTGCTGAAGTATTGACCCACACCCAATGTCTGTAATAGTACATTAGAGATAAATCTAAACAGAGAACAGCCGTGACAATAGAAACTGTCGAAGACATATGTTGTTTTCATCCCGTTTCACCTCCACATTCAAAGACTGCAGCTTTCTCTCTGTTTGAGATGCTGCGAATCTATAAAATCCTGCACCAAATTACACATTTGCTTACCCGGTGAGAAGTTTACATTTGAATGTCTTATTGGCATTTGCAGACTGCTTGTGTCGCCCACTGCCTCTTATTCATTTTGATGAAGGAGCCTAAGTCAAACGTCAGCACAGAAAACATCAGTGCGATCAATGAGCATGGAGTGACTGACCTACTGGACACGTTTATGGGTGTGGGAGGCTAATTAGGAACCACTTCCCAGGCTTGGAAAGACAAGCCCTCAGAACAGCTGCTGGTCAGCACTGGACTCCTGTCCCTGGGTCAAATAGGTGGCAGCTCGTCACGGACAGTGACACAGCTATAGGTCTAGAGAGGCCAATTTACTTAATGGCTAGCCTCAGGGCTGGGGACTCCAAGTATTTCTTTACTTGGACACTTGTAGATGACAGTGCAAGATCCAAAATGATCCACTTCATCACAGTCAGCGTCAGAGGAGCTGAATACAGAAGCATTTTACTGAACTATGTTTTCTCTCTAGAAATAAATGTGAGTTGAGTTGATGACAGATATAATAATAAGTTGTTCCTTTATCTTTTCACATTACATTACATTAACAATTTTAATCTGTTAATGTGATGCAGTGGTTCAATGCAAGACATTTTTTTGGAGGCTTTATTTCAAACATGGTCACCGACATCAGCAATCCAAACTGTAGCGCTTTCCTTTTTTTTGTCAGGATTATGCCCCTTGGGGTCAAAATACTTGTGTCCCAGACGTCTCTTAACACACAGATGTTACAGTAACACAGGCAGGAAATCGTGCCCAAACATCACCTTTAACCCCACATGTCAGCTGATCCACCATCGCCTCTTTTGAAATAGACTCTCAACTTCTATAAATTACCAGATTTTCCCACCATGTCCATCCATTCATTTTTTCTGGCTCCAGCCATTTTCCTCGGCAGACCCTGCGGTCAACTAATAGTGATTGCACAGTTGCTGAAAATCTGTCCCCTTGGGTTCACAGAGGTCAAAGGGCTCACACCGGGGTCAGAGCCTGTCTTTATGTCTCTTCCCACCAAAGGCTTTGTGATGAATAGAGAGCCTCAGGAAACAAAAGCTTTCAGCAAAGACAAGCAACTTTGCTCAATACATCAGCACCTCCACTCACCACCGCCTCCCTGGTAAAAACACACTTTCTAACTGAGATAATATGAGATTCAGGGCGAGCAAAATCCACAAAGACATTCAGAGCAAGCAAAAATGAGAAGTGAAGACAGAGGACATGGGCTGTTTGATATCCATTCATATTGAGAAAAAGGAAAACGTCAATTTGCTCAGACTTCAAAATTGCAGATATTTTTATGTTTATAGCCACTTTTTATTTACTCACATGAAATCTGAATCTTTTTTCTAGTTATTGAACATCATGGAGCTATGATTCTGCAACACCTTTTCCTCCTCAACTTGTTTTCCCTGTTGTTGCATTTGACCCTTGTAAAACTGTATCAGCAAACTAATAACCAGCCTGCCCTCTAATCTGCTGCCTTTGTTCTCCTCTCCTCTTATAATGTGTTGCAGATTCCAGAGGTGGAAACTGGCTTGGAGATTTTAAGAAAATGGCATCTGGCTAAAGGTCAGATTTGGGGGGCCCAGTGGGGGAAAGGTTGAATAACTCTGAAGAAGGTAGTGACCATGTCTTAAGACCTTGTTGCAGGCAGCTTCTTATGATGTGAGTATTTTTCTAAAATCTTGCACAATACAGTTTTGTGTCATTTGAGTGTTTAGAACTTTTTGAGTGTTTAGAACTCTTTGCCTGTTTCTTAAAAAGAAACAGGCAAAAAGTTCAGTTATTACAAAAAAACAGTATTATATAAGAGCTATTTAAAACAGCTATTTACAAATGACCAAAAAAGTTGAAAGATATTGTTTTTTACTGGAACCACAGCCAATTAATTTATTGTCTTCACTCAGCGTTTAAAAGTAAATGAAGGAAAATATTTTAGGTACACATTCTTGAGTTCAAACTGCAGGTGTGTAAAATGGAACATGCCCCTTTCTTCTAAATTAGGCAGTGAGGGCTTGGAGAGAGTGGTGGGGAAATTAGTGGAATAACTGGTTGATTCTAACCAGATGATTGCTTCAGTTGGACACCAGAGAGTTTTCATTAGGTCTCTAATTTACGAGCCTCGCTCTGCATTCCAGCCTACGGACCCACTGCCCCGGGGTCTTTAAGACCTCCTGTAGCCTTTGCCCCCTGAAAAAGTTCTTACCAAAATCTGTGCACTTTGAAAGCTACAAATTGAAAAATAGCACAAATCAAATCGATTGGCAAAAAAAAAAAAAAAAAGTGAAAAAAAAACAAACAAAAATCAATATCATTACCTGTGAATGTTAGCATGGAACAATTTATAAAATAGAGCAATTAAACCTCTGCAGCAGGAGTTTGCTTTAGAGGTTGTCCTAAAATCCTTTTTAAATGCTCAAACTTGCACACAGATATTGGCAACTCTGAATTTAAGAGATGCAACAAAATCTTTGACACTTGAATAAGAGCTGAAATGGCTGGATACCCCCAGATCTATTGTTAAAAATATTAAAATATACTAACACTTGTCAGTAGTGTACATCTCACACTCTCTCATGTTGAATATTTCTGTATTTTCAAGCTCCTCTTCCAAAACATTACATTTCTGCAGGCAGCTTTTTCCAAGGGCACTGAATCCTGCGCCAACTTTGGCATTAATGGCTGATGACACATGAACCTTGGGAACAGTTTCGGATGTTTTCCCCTTTAAAAGTTCGCTTTGATAAATGGGTGTGTGTCCCAACGAAGCAGATGAAGGAGAAATCTATAGAGCCTTGTACGAACTCAATTCATTTTTCAATTCATTTTCCAGTTCATCCTGAACACCTTTCTAAAATAAGCCACAGTTTTGCCTGAAATGCTGGTGTTTGTAAACACTGGGATGGATGCAGGCAGGCCATGTGCCTCCACTAATGATGTTGTCGGAAGGGAGGGAACTCTATGGGAGGCCCCATGCTGCTGCTTAACTCTCTCTTAGCTGACAGGTCATGTGTGATTAAGAGATTTGTGTTACCTGGAGCCCTGCTGAGGAACTTTTCCCTGGAGGAGAGTTTGGCTGTCCACCTAATCTGAAGAGGCCACAAATGGATATAACACCATTTACTGGTAGTTTTATCACTCTTTTCCTCCAGGGAACTCTCTCTGGCTTCATATTCAGTTTACTACCTAGGCAGGGGTTTCATTAATTGCTGCTTATCATGTACAGTATTTATGACCTTATTTGGCATTAAAGATTACTGCAGTAGGTTACTTTCTTAATTGAAAACAAAAGACACTGAAATGATAAATACTATGTAATTGATTTGATTTGAAGTTTTATTTACTGGGAATGAACACAGCTAAACAACTAAACATTATAAATGTAAAATAGTTACTATCTTAGTGCTCCATCTACATTATAAACCTGCCAATAGGTTCCAAATGAGCACCTCCAAAAATAATTGTCCTCTGTTCTGTTTTTTTATTTTATTTTATTGACCAAGGATAATAAATAGTCTTCAAATTGTCCCTGAAATTGTGTCCAACAGTGATTACAACTGGCATCACGCTGTGTTTGTGTGCAATAGCGTTGGGGTGGAGATGCACGGGGGTGATGTAAGGGGGGATAGAGCTGAGACAGTGGCGGGCTTGGAGGTGGCATGCAGGACAAAGAAAAAGTATCACAGTGAGAGAAGTATAGGCATGACCATGCTCCTGTCCTTGTTTGTAAGTTGATGAATGAGAGGGCTGTGTGGTGCTGGGGGCAATGTTGGACTTAGAAGTGTCTGGAAAAGAAACAATCTCTAATCTGTGTACTGTAAAAGGACACCCCCCCCCCAAAAAAAGAAAAAATAAAATAAAATAAATGAATGAATAAAATAAAATAAACAAAAAACAAACAAACAAAAAAGAAAAACAATGTAAATATGGTGTTCAGGTTCTGTCAGGTAAGCACTGAATAAGTTTACCTGTTAGTTATGAATGGTCATAAAATGTACACCAAGTCCTTAAAACCATTTACAAGGACAGGACGTTGGATACCCGAAAATAAAGAAAAACTTATTTGCAAGTAAAAACAGCAATGAAATGGGCAATTATGCCTACATATGATTTTTTAATTAAGATCCCATATCAAATATCTTAACACCAACTAATCTATAAAAAAATAACACCTGTATTGTTGTGGTAGAAAGAACACTGACTGCATTTAAGATCACACATTAACGGATTTGAGCACTCTTTTTTATCTCTTACAAACCTTGTGCATTCTTGATTGTCTCTTTTTGCAGTTTCATGTTGAACAATGTATTAATTCAATGGAACAGCGTCAAAGAAATGAAATATAATGATTGCTCCAACCCTGCTGCCAGACCTCCTCAGCTAGTGCCAAAGTGCTGGTTGTTCTTCAAACAGAGAACACTAAGGGAACTGATATTGTCAGCATGTTGAGCTGCTGCAAGGTTTTGAGTGGGAGAGGGAAAAACCAGGGGAGCCCCAAACAGGACAGGGACGCGAGTTCCGCCAGCTGCACCCTGTCTTTGAGAAGAGGATGAAGAGCTTCTCATTGAGGTTGGCAAACGCTGGCTCGTAAACTTTCCCCTGTCTCTCCCTTTGATTTTCCTTGGACATCTGCCTGGCCCTCCCATCAGGAATGTGCAGCAGCTGTTTGCTGCAAGTGTCTCGCCGTGTGAACTCAGTTTTGTGCACGGGTCCTGGCTTAATGAATTGAGCCAATTCAAACTGGGTCGCCTGGGACACACGGCCCTTGGTGCATAACTCTGCTCCTGGGATGACAAGCAAGCTCAGTGAAGGAGGCTGGGAAATGTATATTATGGAGGTTAACCATTTGCCCTCATACTGTAATTGGCTTAGATTGTCTAGCAACGGGATTTGCAGGGGCAGAGCCTGTGCCATGCCGAAGTGCAAAAGTTCAGCTGCAACAGACACGATTGTGATCACGTGTGTTTTTTAGTTTGAAGGTTGGAGCGTGTTTGTACATTACATTACGTTACAGAGTAAGAACTTAGGAAGGTGTGTGAGAATAATTACGTATGTGGACAGACTACCCAGCCAAGCCAATGAAATGCTATTATATGTGTTGTAGTAAATGTTACTCAAAATCAATGTTTAATTCACTGTAATTGATTTAGTTATGAGTCAGTTATTGCCGATGGATTTTATTGGAACATTTCTTGTCCCTGACCAGAATTGCCTCAGTTGCAAACCTCCGTTTCTGCAAACCCCTAAACTTTTTTACGCGAGTTATGCGAGGGGTAGTGCTCTGCCGTGCAAATGGAAACTTCCTTCATTTTCTAATCCAAAGAAAAGCTCAGACTGTATTCACAAAGCACACTCAGACTTTAAATTGTGAGAAACAAGAGGATCACTAATAATGTGGACAGCCTTCATTCAAGAGGAGCTGGCAAACATGACTGAGCTGGCTGAAGGGGAGAAGAATCCGATGCTGCTTATTTGTTCGAAGGATGAGATTAGGGGGAGCAAGATTCAGTTAGTTAAATACCTTGGAGACATTGCCATGTTTGTCAAGCCAGTGAGGCCCAATTTTAGGAATAGTTTGCTTCATCCAAAGCTTTTCTTTCTGCCAACTTTTAAAAAGTATAAAACCCTGTTGTTAATGGTATCTCATGCAAAAAAAAAAAATCTGAATAATGTTAATTCCTGTCTATTGCTGCAATTCTTGTTTGTTTCTGACATTGTTGTTGTTATGTATTCCTGTGTGACTGGTCATGCATTGGAGTGAGGGGAACTCCATGAGCCATGATGAGTTCTTTAAAATCTAATCAAAAACTAACAAGTCCCTGGTTATTTGTTTCTGCCTCAATACTTGAGAGTTCCCAGATGTTGTGGAAGGTAGGGAGTCGATTGTTTATACAGCGGCGAATCTCTTCCAAACACACACATTCTATCAGCCTTCATGGCTATCTATCAAGGGAGGCACAAGTTACAGTTTTTCTGGAGTCAGACAGGCACAAAAGCCCTTCAGCAGCAAATTACAACTCCCACCCCACCTGCTGAAGCCAGCGTGCTGGCGGCGCAATGTTCAGACGGTAACCTGCCTCCGATCGATCGGTTGTTGTTGCAGCTGTGCTCTGGTTGATGGTTTATTTAAGCGGCTCCACATGCTTGTTGAGGGGAAGGCAGCTGAATACATAAAACAGCTCTCAGAACCACTTTGTGGTCCGGCTAAGAGTAAATGGAATAATAAAAACCAAATGGTTTCATTCCATGTTGTAGGCTCATAAATCCAGGAAGTTGCTTCTTACCTTTATGATCCAAGGCATGTAACATGTTAAATTTTGTGGGATGAGTACTGGGATGACCTAAAGGTGTCCAGGTAAAGCTAAATAATTGTTACAAATTTATTGTTTTTTTTTTTCTTTTTTTTTTTTTTACCCATAATGAATTTTATGTAAAGGAATTTGAATAAACAGCTGTTGTGAATCAGTGTAGTAGTTTGAGGAGCAATTAATTTGACAAATATTGCAAGCCTCATTTCTATGAACAATAAGGAGGATAGTTATGATAAATATTTATAGATAATAGTGAATAACAAAATCAGAGTCAACAATGAACTGTAGCAACATCAACATCATGTTTTACCCCGCAGTAATTCCAGTCCTCTGTTTAGTCAGCTAGACTTCAAGGTCAAGCCTTGACTCTCCTCAGAGAGGTCAGTGACATCCCCTGTCCATTCACACTGTTTCCTTCCCTTCAGCCAGAGGGGAGGATGTATCCCTAACTTCCTGCTGCCATACACACAGACAGGAAATTAGTAATTTGCTGTGCTGTGCCTGACATTTCAACTGTTTAAAGTTACATGCTGCAGGACTGTACGAGCCGGTAGTTTCCCTGCTGATAGAGTATAATTTCGAAACTTTTTTTTCTAGTTTGTTGCCTTAAGAAGACAAAAGTGAAAGTTAACATCAACAGTTGCTCGGGAAGCAACCAGTAAAAACTTTTGAACTTGACAGTTTGAGAAGAAATGAAATTTTACACAGGTAGCAGGATTCCCTTACCATTTAGAAAATTGTGTTTCTGAGATTAAACAGTGCCAGTTTATTGCTACTAGGATCTGACTCTGTTTCAGTTTGAATGCAAAATGTACCCTCAGGTTAAAACAGGATTTCCCAAACCGGTAACAATAGTGATGTAGGCCATCGCAAAGCCATGTGGAAAATGTAAGCAAAGCTTACACAGTGAAATTTGTTTTGATATGTTTTTCAGTGGTAATATACATTAAGTTTCAATTAGGTTATAGTACAATGGAAGAGCAAACAAAGGGAAAATAATGACTAGAAATTGAAATAAAGACAAAAATGGGATGTGGAAAAAGAATTGGTTTGACATGAGTCCCTTGTGTGATGAATGTTTCCTCTCTCTGCAGACCTCTTTAAGCAGTGTTCATTACTTGTTGACAAGCTCTGCAGAATGTTTTCCTGTGAATAATTAATATTACAGTAGTGGCAGGTACATTTCATACCACTCATGGAAAGTCATGGAGAAGGGATACCATGGGACTTGAAAACTGATGTGAAGGGTCTCGACCAGATTCTGAAAACCGACTAGCTGGAAATAAGCGTATTTTGAAGATGCATCAAGACATAATTCGATCTATGAACTAGAAAAGAAGCTACAGCCGAGTGAGCCAACTGGCATCCCATCCTGGCAGCTGCAGGCAATTTTTAGGTGTGACAACAGTAAACAATGGCAGCTTTCAAAATACTTCGCTTACTACTGCTGTATTCAGTAACTGGATGCTCCTTATTAATCAAGAGAAGACAAAAGAATAACATTGAAGGGTTTATGCATATATAAATTAATGTCTTCACTCTTGAGTGGTTTCATCATCAGTTTGATTTTACCAGTTGACTCTATGCATGTTCGTTGACCAAATAGCTCAATAGTTCATAGAGCCCAATGCTTTCCAAACTCATCAAGGATTTTCTCACAGCTTTAGTATAACACAGATAATTGGTCAACAATTGAGTTAATGAGTTACTTTTCCAATATATATCAAATTCACTATACTTCATCTTTTCCTTATTCAGGAATATATCTTTGTTCTATAAAACACATGCTAATTATATAGAAAATGTACATTTAAAACAATATACTTCAGTGACTACCACATGCAACACTGATTATCATAAATTAATTGATCCCTTTAGATACTCTTCTAACTTTTGTGAAGTGTTCATGATCTGCCATCAACCTGTGATGCACATTGTTAATGATCATCTAGCTGTTTTTCCAAGGATTGTCTTAAAAATGAAATAAAGATAAGAAATGTTACAGAGGAAAGTTAAAATGAAATTAGAAAATGTAAATTTTTTGGAATAAGTCAAGTTTTGTATCTCACAATTTTAAAAAAATAAATACTATAACAAATGATAAAAGTCACAGCGATGGCTGCTTTTTGGATAATATGTGACCGTTTATTGGCTCCTGTATCAATAGAACATCCTCCTGGTGATGCTGTTATGCTGCTAACTATGTGACGGTTTACTGCAAAACCACTGCACATATTTTCTGAAAGCAAGCAACAAGTGGAGTGTTGAAGTAAGTAACTAGCATGGGCCGTTTGTAAATATTCAGCTACACAGCAGCTGCTGATTACAGCTAACGCTGCTGCACATCAGGTCTCTCTGACTTCTCATTGATCTCATGTCATTTTCACATCAAGCTCTAAATACAACTTAAAGTGCAGTTTTCTTACCTGCTCACTAAGAAATGAGCCATGTCAGCATCTGTTTTCAGTCCCAAAGTTGAAGCTGCTTCCATGCGTCCCAAACATATCTAATGTATATCCGGCTAATGTCTGGCTTCTACCATAGCATCATGAGATGCCGCAGTTTAATTTATTTTTCCTCTAACAGAAGTTAAATGAAAAGGGACTATGTTCTTCTTCCAGTATCAGAGCTTTCTAGGACGCGCATGCAGCGTCCATTGACGTCACATCCATAGGATCTCGGGGAAATTCGGACCCCGAACTGCAGCACATTATGCAGCACACAGGCTGTTCAATGCAACGAGAGATACGTGGGTGGGCTCTTCTTTTTGGTTTTTAACGCTTCATCAGCCATTAGCATTAAAAAGCTGTACATGCATGTTTATCCTTTTACAAATCCGGACCCTAGTCCCTTTAAATGAGACAGTATGCGTACAGATATTGCTCTTCTCATTGACTCTATTTATTTTATTAAGACATGACATGCCCTATTGGTATGTGTGCAGGTACACTCCTAGGTTTAACCTCTCATAGGTTAAATCCTCTTCAGAGTACATAGGTTATACAGTAGCACAGTTTAAATCTTCTTACAGGCTTCCTATCAAATATCACCAACATTCTTAACAATAAAAGAAGAAGGGAACATTGTGTTCCAAACCCTGCTAATTTGAGGGCATTCATTTAAAACCCTAAATCAGAAGTCAAACAGCTCTAGATGACTTTTGGTACCCATAGAAACAACAAGGTGAGGACCAGATAAAGACTGCCACCACAATATTGAGGGTATTTCTGTAAATTCCCAGGGGTTCAAGATGGCCTAGAAATGTTGCCTGAAAAATGTTGTTGAAGCTTTGCTGTTTATGCAGAGCACAGGCTCATTGTAAGGAGACAGGCAATATTCAGAAAACAGTTTGCCCCTCTTTTACCTCAAGATATTTTGGCCCATGATTCCTCGTGAATGACCTGAAAAACAGCGACCTAGATTAGAATGTCCAATTAAAACAAATCAAGTAAAACAAGTCAATCAATAATAGTAGCTGCTGCAATATTCACAGTAGATGATGAATGGAGGACTAGATACATACTTATTTACTTTACATAATGTTTGAACATGATTTAAACTCATTCATGCACATAATGAACTCACTGTAAGATATTTTACTCTGTTAAGGCATATTTTGTTAAATTGAAAGAACATTACTTCATGATTAATCAAGTGCTGGTGCATTTTTAAAACATCTGCAAAGTGAGTGAAAAGGTTATCGGCTCTAAAGCAACAAAGTCAAATCAATGTCTATAAAGAGCAGTACATACACACATCTTCTGCATTTCAGAAAGATCCAATAACTTTTTGATTAAGGGTCTTTTTCACCTTTTGCTATCAACTGAATTGCATTTAATTTGAGGTTAACTTCATGGCATCTTTGCCTTATAATAATTAATATGTCAACTATTATTGCTTTATTCTGAGGTATAAAGGCAAAACCCAATCATATTTTTAATTAATCTTTAAGCCAAACTGCACAAAGGTTTCTGTTGTATATACAGTGACTTCATGTGATTTTTATATTTGTGTTTAATTTTCTGACTGGTAAACACAGTGATAACAATTGCACATCTGGCCTATGGGTCAAGTAACACATGGGAAACTTTCTTCACAGCAAGTGACCAGTAATTAGAGTCTTAAAGACGATCTAATCATGTTCTTGGATCTTTGAGAAATTCTACTTAGGACCCTTGAGAAAACTTGGGTCATCAGTTATAGAATTGGTGATATTTTTTTCTACCTGAACAAACCACAGATTTTTGTTATGACAGGCTCTCTAATTACCTCTGCTATTAATGGTGCGCCAACCATCTGCCACTGATTCCTTCATGATTACGAAGACGATGAAAATGATAAGGGCTCTGTCACAAACTGTCCTACTTATTCCATATTTGGGCATCAAACAGCATTTATAAGATGACACCAAATGCTTTTGTAAATCCTCACAATCATTAATCAATAAAATGCTTAACCTTGATACGTTATACTTAAGCATATTTGGTTTTTGAATTAAAGACGTGTTAACAGGTTTTGCCAACAAAATCTAAAAAGGGAGCATGAATGAGCCCTTAAACATTGTTTTTCTTCCTGTCCATAACCAACTAGTTTTATATGAAATTCAATGCGGAATTAAGAAAAGTGTTTTGACATGTTCATTTATGTAACCAACGAAATAATTTCTGTCGAAAGAAAAGAAATTTAGCAATAACTGTGATTATTTAAAGTTTCTGTTACTGTTAACAAGTACTCTTGTTGCCTAATTTACACGAGTGACAAATGCACTTCAGTAAAGCCTTTTTTTCTTAAACAAATTACTAAAATGAAAAAATAAAAATAAGAATGAGGGGAAAAAGGGGGTGTTTGGCCCTGAACCTCAATTCTGTTGCTGAAAGCGTTGCACATAGTGTTGCCATTCAAAACTACAACAAAAAACATTTACTGCTAAACAAAAGAAAAAATTACACTATAATCAGATTTTTCTAATTGGTTTGTATTTAAAATCCAGTTTTAGGCTGGATGCATTGATAACCAGGGCAAAGCAATTCTACTGTATATTCTGGGAATGTTTGTCCTTGTATGTGTAGAAATTTCCTGACCTTTGCTTGCGTGCTGTATAGTTGCCACTAATGCAGCCTGCGCTTTCAGTAATTCGTTTGCATGTCACACTGGGAAACAAATATCATAGGCATCTGACTGGATCCAAATATGATCCGCTCAATTATCTTGACATGTTTAAGACCAAATATAAACAGGCTACAATTATCAGAAGAGGTCACGCTGACACTCCAGTAAGTACACTGTTACTCAAATGGAAATTCATACAGACACTCAGGAAATCTCTGTGAAAGCATGACTGCTCATCAAACATTGACATGAGCAGTCCTGGCTATTTTTAACATGTGAGGGTTGTAAGCTCTTCTAAAGTCAATCAGTGATTTTATATCAATCTGAAATGATGAATTGTGAAAGATTGGAAGTTTTGCTGGAGAAAAGCATCATGTTTGGTCTTTTCTCCCAGAGAGATGATTAGCCATAATGTCACTGTCCTTTGTAGTGTTGTCACAATTCACATTTGATTAAATCTCTGTGGTGCAAGTGACCAACAACATTGATTTGCTATCCTCATTGTTGCATTGAGTTGCCAAGCCACAAGAGGCTTTTTGAAGGCTGCTGATCTCCAATATATATTTGTAACACATTTGTTTTAATTAAGTGTTCACACAGCATGGAAATTGGATACTTGACTAAATGACTGGAACCAATAGTAATACGACTAATTGCAGTTACTGTTGCACCCATTGTGCCTACAGATCAATATTTAGAGTAGCTGGGTATTGAATTCTAAAAAGAAGGAAGAAGTGATCAAGTAACGAGGAGCAATTTTATGGCTAGGAGGTTCTTTATAACAATTTGCAAGGATGCCTGTGGGAACCTGAAATAGGCAAATTAGGTTTTGTTATGTGGCAATTTTAAACTGCAAAACATGCATTTTTAAATGTGTTTATTCTTTAGATGAAAAGTATGTTTCCCTTTTATATATAGCTGGTCAGACAAAGCTGGAGTTTTCAATGTCTTGTAGTCCAGATAAAGCTTATACAGAGTCGAAAGCTTCGTTTTTAAACTACAAAACTAAATGAAGTAAAACACTCAAAGGATTAGAACAATTTAGAAAGCAGACCCCCTTCTCATCCATTGTGCTTCTACCATGCTGTGGCTATTTCTCTATGCCCAGCATGGGCTCCACTTTGTGGCTTTTAATAACCTACCCCTTCAAGCTTCCACCCCCTGAGACACATTTTTCCCTACTTTATTTGTGCCGCTCTGTTTCTATCTACCAGCAGCTGCAACGAGGAGCAAGCGGCGAAGGCGGCAGCAGCAAATTTCTTCCAGTTGCTCAACACGCTAATACTCCCCTTTTCTTTGCAGCTCAAGCATTATATTGCAGTTTCATTGACTGGGAGGTGTTGTGTTGCAGTGGAATCAATAGCTGAGGGGATCCCAGCCCAACGATTAGCTTGTCAGTCAGGCCTCTGCGGTTGAAAGGAGGGGAGGCAGCGTAAATCCCAGAATACCAGGGGCCACCAGCATGGAAAAGCTGGTATGCTGGGAGCCGCAGATCGTGCTGCACCACCTGTTGTAAGAGGCAACATGTGCTGAGTGTATTAACCTTTCTGCTACTGTGGTTTAACCGCTTTCTGCTACCTCTGGTCCCTCTGTACATTGCTGTGGACATTTACCAGAAAAGCCATAGATAATGCTTTTACTTAATCAAA
>JAVQJG010073911.1:0-12190 GCA_036024015.1 Craterocephalus amniculus | reverse complement strand
CCAGTTAGAAATCAGTGATTATTTCCTTGATTAATGAGTTTATCTTAATTCTTAAAAACAAACAAAAAAGTAATAAAGAAAAGTACTTTTGAATGGCTCTTTGAAAGGAACAGCTCCTCAAGACCCATCTCCCCAAAAAGCCATGAACCCCATCACTACCACACATGTCAAATGAAGCTATAATCAATATTTCTGAATAATTCAAACTCAATTATTGGTGGGAAATATGAGCTTGATATTATTGTGATCTAATCCCAGCCCATTATTCTCACCTATGATTATTTCCAGGATAGAATGAATAAACACCAGGCTTGCTTCTTAAAAAAGAATAAATATATAAGAAGGAGCCAAATGAGCCAGTCTTTTGAACGGCTCTTTGAAGTGAACGGATCCCAAAGAGCCGGCTCTCTCCAAAGAGCCAGATATCCCAGCTCTATTTCTAATCTCCCAAAAAAGTGGGAGCCAATCAATTTTGAGCTTGTCCAAAGAGGGGGGCTCAATGCAGTGACGCGACAGGTAGCAACATCATCAACATGCTAACATGGAGCAGCGGCAGCATCTGACACAGCGGGAGATTCTGTTTTCAGCACATTAAACGGAAAGTTCTCTGTGAAATGTGAGCAACGAGTAGTCCTGGAGACAGTTGTTGGAGGGAAAGACGTTTTTACCTTGCTCCTGACCGGCTTCGGTAAGAGTCTGTTAGCCCCGCTGGCTACACACAAGTCAGGGAAAAGAGTGCTCTGATTGGTTTAAGCTGTGATTGATTTAAGCTTCGACCAATCACCAACAGCGACATTTGAAGGAGGCGGGTCATCCGTCCCTCCTGAGAAACAGTTTCCCTGTTGGTCTAGGCCAGACTAATGCTCTCATTTAAGTTGCGTTAGCCAGGCTATGGTCTTGGTAGATTACTGGAGAAATTAGGCGGAGTTCGTAGTTTTGTGTAGTCTTGTTTAGTTGTAGTGGTTTAGTTGGTTTGTAGATACATAACTAATTATTATCTAGAAACTGGATCATGAAATCTGAATTGACACTTTATGTCTTGCTTCCATTGCTTCATCATTTCACTTTTTTTAAACTGCATGTGGTGCCTTTATTTAAATTTATGCACCAAGCACCTTTATAAGGTTAAGCCTTGAAAGAAATAGTAGAATTAGTGACTGAGATGAGACGGTGCAATGGCTCGTAGACTGGTCTGTTTTGATACCATCATTGTGACTGTATGTAAATTAGCCAAGAATGAATATAATGGTCATTGGTGCTGGCATGAAACCATAAATGTTCCGTGTTTGGATTTGTGGTAATTCATTGGAATGGAAGCATGTTAAGCAAGCTGTGCAGTCACACTGTCCAGAAATGTAACACTTTTGTAAAAAAAAAAGGGGGGGGCAAAAAAAGGCCTTACTCATTCCATTTACTGTGCAGGAATAGTTTCTTGTCCATATAGGAAGCTGTCACATCTACAGCTACATCCTAGAAAGGAGGAACAAATATAACAACACAAGTTTAACAAACAGAATCCCTCATGTAGGGAAACGACAAAATATTTGAATACATTATCAATTCACAGTTTTTGTGTCAGTTTTAAAATGTGAAAAACACAAAAACAGAGCAAATTCAAAAAGTTTCTGACACTTTTTAGCTTAACGGAAAGTGTGTATTGTGAGGTAGGTACTTTGTACTGATTGAACATTTCAATCAGAAATTTAATGCGTTTTTAACATAAGATATATATGTTTTACTTTAACTCTATTCTATGAAAAGAAAATGAATGCAATATCATTTGTGTGTCTAATACATTGTAAACTATAAACTAATTTGTGTGTAACTTTGGGTACTTTTATGTGTAACATGTGGAATATGAACTGTATAAACCATTTTGTGCATACTGTGGTACTTCCAAATGTTTGTTCAAAAGCACACACAAATAGCTAGAAATTACCTCCACAGAAATTACAAAAATGCGCAAACATTAAAATTTGACGCACAAATTTCTGACCTTCGGCCTCACAAATGCCATATGGCCTATTTTAATGTTTAAAAAGAACAAATCTGCAGATCTGCATTCACACAGCTCAGATAACAAGAACTTGAGAGGACCCTATTACACTAATGCTTCAAGGAGCCTCACAGCTTCACACGTAGTGCATTCAATGTGCTGGTGGAAAGCTGGGTCATCATAGATATGTGTGTAATTTCCTGATGTGGGTTTGTGGATTTGAACACACATTTAGTCAGAGTGGTCCAAGTTATGCACACAAATACCCACACTTACTGTACCATGGTCAGTGAGAATGCATTATTTTCATATAGATGCACATGCAGTGATGTGCAAGTTTAATCACTGCTGTATCACTCTGTTATGTGTGTCACCATAACAACACATAAATCAGCTGGTTTAGATCAGCTTGTTTTTGACAGGTGAATGAGAGAAACCCGCTCTAGCATTAACTCTGACAACAATTGTTTAGTGTAAAAAGTACATAAACTTGGACCCATGCATTATAGAGCATAGTGGTCTTGTACACTCATTGTGCTTTAAAACCATGTAATGCACAGGTCCTTGTTGTTAAATCCTTTTTATACACATTCACAATTATATTTTGTCTATTTTCTCTCCATAGGGTTCTGCTTTCTACCTTATTCTACCATCACCTTAATACTACAGACTGGTGAAGGAATAAGTTGTTTTTAGATCCCTTGCAATGCGGATGTAGACAATTCAAAAGTTTTGTGCAAATGTTAACAAAATCTATTTATCTAAATTGTTGAATAATAACACAATGTTGAGAAATTCAAAAGGTGACAATTGTCTACACATAACAGCTTGAAATCAACCAGCATCCTCTGACTTGTGTGTGAAGTGCTTGGGCTTCTATTGGTGGCTTTATTTTCTCAGACAGTCAGGTTCATGTGGGAAAGTGCAAATATGCAACCAAACTGATGCGGATCAAAGAAGCAAACCTTGGTCTGCCTACAAATGAAGGTCACAGTTCACCTCAAGTGAACCAAATGCTGGAGGGAGACTGCAACACAAAGGGTACTGTGCATTCAGCGCAAGGCATTATGGGTAAACACAACCAAAATATTAGAATGAACAGTGAATTAAAATGGAATAGAGCCATGATGTGCCCACAGATTCCTGCCCTTATGTATAAACTAATGACTTGTTCATTAAACCATCTGGGTATTTTACAAGTTTTCCTCTCAACTGTAAAGTGTAACAAGAACAAAAATAATAACAATTTATTCTCTTTAACGTTCCAAAAAAACTGCTTTAAAATGTCCATTCACAAATTACCGCTTCAAAGAAGAGTGTTGGTGTTCCACAGTGGAGTTCTCCGGAGACCTGTGCCCAGACTCTTGTAGTGACGGAGGTGTTCAGAAAAGGATTTCCAGAGCTCCACACTCTTAGCTCCGGAGAGGCTGATCCTATCAGGCACTGAACACAAACGCAGAGTCAAGGATCTCCTCTCATAAAAGCAAATCCTCCAGGGAAAGTCTTCTGAGTCTTACCTTTCTGATGTATTCAGGCATGACACTGGAGAGATCTGTCCTGAAAAGCTCCTAAAATCACATTCATTGGGTAAGAGCTAATCAGCATCTTAACCCAGCCGTCCCATTCTCATCTGCAGGAGCTAAAGTTGGCGTACTCACAGTGAGCTCCTCGGATGAGATGTTGAGCTTGAAGCGGCCATCTTGGTGAGCAGCAACAATCAGGGGTCTGAAGACCTGATCTGTGGTTAAAAGATGAGGTATTCATGCTTTGTGTCACACAAATGGCCTGAGGCAGGTTTTTTCAGTATTCTTTGGAGGTTTGGACTGGGTGTAAAGTCATGATGAATATACTATGTCAGGTAGACTAAACAGAGAGGACAGGCATCATCTTTGTGTATAAAGCTGTTGCTAAGACGAGTGTCTTTTCTGGTCCGGATGCCCTTGAACGTAAAGAAGAAAAAAGAAAAAGCAAAAAGCTGACCTGCGAACCAAAAGTAAAGCATCCTGTTTTCGGTGAGGTGCCTTGGATGGAAAACTGAATCAGTGATGACAGAAGATGTGTTCCTGTAGTTGGTCAGCCCCTGAAACAAATAAGGAGCGAGATGTGATGCAATTAGTTAAAAACCAGAATTAGATGAATACTCCAACAAACCCAATGTGAATATAAAACTACATTACTGATGAATCAGATAAATGTTTCTCACAGTACAGAATCATAATTCTCAAGCATTAATTAGACAAAGCTCAAGTGTAATGGAGGCTGTATAGAGCTATTATTTACCTTGTGATATGACTCTATGTAGTTAGCAGTGATGACAGGAGCAGCAGTTACACCAATATCCACACTTATGTCTCCGTCACTCAGGAAATGTGCTGTAAACACACAAACCAACATGTACAAACAAATTCTGATGGATGAAAAAGAGGGAGTTAGATAAATAAAAAGTTCTGAAATGACAATACCTTTATGTGTTATCTTTAGTTTATGGCAGCTATGTTGACTTTAGATGAACAAGTCTTTATTGTCCTAAACATGACCAGGCGAGGAAAAACCTCATTTAACATGCGTTTTGAATATTTGGTTGGTTCAGGCTGAAATTTTGCTGGGTATGGGTTAGAATTTCTTTTTTTTTTTTCTTTTTTTTTTTCCATGAAATAAAATTCGATTAAATGTTTTGTTTTTTTTCACTCCAGTGTCCTGATGAACATGAGCAGCAACTCAGGTTTGCAATGATAGACAGAACAACAGAATAAAACAAAGTGAAAAATTCATGTTGATTCAAAGGGAAACTGATCAAGAAGTTTAACCTCATAAATCTTATAAACCTCATCAAATTTAACATCAGACATAAAAGCCAAATTGGAGATCAAATTAGTTAAACAGAACAATTCCAACCTGCCATATCTGCTTCTAACATGTTCAAAGTTTGTCTGAATTCATTTATTGAACAGTTTCTTTAGAGCCGCTGATTTTGCAGTGTCTTGCTGCAGTGGAGACGGCACACTTAACCCCTTTCTGTCTGAGATCAGTACCGCCGTTAGGGGTAGAAAACAGGAGTAGGAAGTTATATGTAGATTACCTGGATGAAGACTAAAAATAGATTTATAGTCAAGAACATTAATGTTTGAGTCTCTGAGAAAACAAAGAACATCATCCAACCAGAGGGTACAATAAAGCAGACATGAGTGAGAACAGCAAACAGAAGGATTTGCTAGTATTATGAACTCAAGTTGTGGTTCTGATTGGTGAAAACAGGATGAATACTCATGAATATCATGACTTTCATTTTCTTCATTTCATTTTAAATCAAACTAATGATCCCGGACAATATAATACTTTCACAGAAAATGTCGCCTTTATCTTTCCTCGAATGGTCTTATAACGCATCAGATAAACGTAAGTATGAGTCAGACCTTCCTATTTCACGTCAGAAACAACCATTTTTTTATAGCTTTGGGATTTGTGTAAATGTAGAATTAAAAGATTTGAGTTTAGTTAGAAGTATTCTTTCATTTCATGTTTGAAAAACTATGAAAAAGCTTAATCGCTCTTAATGAGCAAGTCTGAATGAGAATGCAAGAACACCCATGTTTAAAAGAGAATCTTATCGCAATGCGTAAATACACAATAAAAACAGAGATACTCTTTGCATGCTATCAGATATTATTAATCGCTTCAATGTCTTGTTTGTGCACAGGACAAAGTGAAAATGAAGCATTGTTGCACTTTAAGGGTAAAAAACTAAAACTCTCACTTTGTATCAGGAAACCTGTCAGTCACAGGTCAGGCTGCTCCAACCTGATAATGACCTGAAACCTTCCTCTAAGAGGAAACTAATTTTAAAGAGGAAAACATGGGACAGTAAAAGCATATTTGTACCTCTTCATTTATATTTTTAAGTGGAATTGCACCAAAATCTTTGGCAAAGTCAAATAAAAAAACATGAGGTAAAAAAGATTATCTTGTTTTAAAGATAACCAGATGTCTCTTTTCACACATGGACCCACCTGCTGTGTCTTGAATGAAGTCAGCCAGTATATCTGCCAGCTTATTGATCTCCTTACAAATCTGCATTCAGACACAGATTTGGCATTGCTGTAATTTGGAGACAGACAGAAATGAACACAACAAACTCTTATCTGTCATCCCCATGACCCCACCTGCCCTTTGATGACCAGCTTGACAGTGAAGGTGACAAAGTCAGTGAAGAGCTTCTTCAGCCAGTTCGGTCTGATCAAAGAGAAAAAAACTGATCCTTACAGGCTCAACAGCAGCAATCATGTAATCAGATTGTTCATGAGCAGTTATATCACTTACTGTTTGTCTCCCTGCAGGTGAAGACGAAGCTTGTGGAAATTCAGATAACAATCTGATGTGTCTGCTGCTACTTTTCCGTCACCACAGTCTGAAAAAGACAGAAAAGGCCCAGAACAGAGGTGTAATGGACTTCCTGTCATTAATAAATATCTTACATTTCCAACAAGTCGGTATTAACCTTATGATGGATGAATTATTAAAAACAATGCCACATTTCTTCATGTACAATATTTTACCTTTACATATGTACAGTGTTTTATCTTTATTTATTCGATGTAAATATTTATAAAACTATATGTTGATACCTAGAAAATATGGATATATTATAAATATATAAGTATATTTTTCACTTCCTGTTTATTAAGGAAAACTTGGGTATTTCAGTGTATGTATTAGATTTTATGTTATTTTCATTCAATCTTCAGTGGGTGGAAGTGTGTCAGATGACTCACTAAAATTCAATGAAGTGGCCAGTTTGCAAATGTAACATCCTCCCCCATGCATATGGAAGAATACTGTCTTTAAATAAGTGTCCTCTGTAGTGGACACTATGCATCAAAAGGGTTAAAACTCGAACTATAAAATTTAATTATTTCATACTGCGTCAATGAGAACTTGAAAATAAATGATATGTACAGTTATTCAGGGGGTTGATCACTACGGTTTTACACTGCGGTTGTTTGCGCGTCCTGTAATGGCAGAAACATCTACACAATGACTGTTATCATGAAAGAACAAGCTTTGTATCCTCAACCAAGATGTGGTTATGGCGAGTTCCCAATGTTAATTTCTAATTTCATGGTAAAATATTGATGTCAAATGACAGTTGAAGGGATGTGAGCTGTTCGCTGCGCTACAGATTGGAAAACAAACCTTACAAGGCCTGGTTTACAGAACATATCTCATGAAAATGTTTGTTATTGTAATTTGGAAGTAGTATTTAGGAACTTTTCTGGATTCCCTGCCAAGTAGCACTTTGCGTTCTACCCTGTTCCGTCTTGTGTTTCATATTTCTTCCACAAAGCAAAGTTCAACCTTTTTTTCAACCTGCTTTTATTTCTTTTTAAAAATGTATTCATTTCCATTTATAGACTTCAGTTGTGCTTTAGGAAAGTACATTTCTTCTTTTCATCCTGCCTCCTGCTTATGACATTGTGTTCAGGTCTTACTGCATTTTCTATTAAAATTTCTCTAATAAAGCGTTGTTCACTTTCATTTAGTTTTCACTTTATTTTGTATAAATCAGGAGCAGATGTTTTTTTACCTCTTTATGTAAAAAATATCTGAAAACTGTTCCGTAAAATAACAGGAAATGTTTTATAAAATGTCTGTGTGACATGGAATTTAGTTAAAGTAATACAAATAGGAAAGAAAAGCATAAATACTTCAGAGTTTTTACTTACAGAGTTTTGGGATGATTCCAAGATCAATCTGAGAATCAATCTCAAAGTCAACACTCTGTGCAAAGTTGACACTAGAAAAGGAAAAAACACAAGAAATTCACATTGTTCCAAATACACAGTAATTTAATCCAGGCCAGCACACTGGTTAAATAAAAAGCTATGCTTCCCACTGATACATTTATAATTGTCAACATCCAAACCAAAACAAAATAAAAATTCTGGACCAATTGGAAATGGGTTCTGAGGGCTGTGAAACTAAAAGTCTGAATTTGTATTTTCATGACAACCAAAACTGCTAAAATTTAAATATCAAAATTTTGTTTAACTAGCTTGCACCATGTTTGTATAGGATTTTTGGGGTTTTCTTGTTTTTCCCTTGCATGCACTTTTCTATATTTTGTTTTTGACCTGAGAAAAAGGTGAACAATGTTCACACACTCACAGCCAGCTGCCGTATCCATACTTCATGGTCCCTTTAAACACCGCAGATACATTGCTTATCTCCAGGGCAATACCTTTTCCTGGAAGCAGATCAAATGCACTCCGACCAATCGACAGGTTGTGAATCTCCAAGCTGGGAAGGTTTGAAGAAAAACATTAGGATGACATGAAATTCTGTGTAATCTTGTGTTTACATTTTTTCCCCCACTCACTTGTCCAGGCCATATGACACTTTGCCGATGAAAAGAAGGGATTTCTCTCCCTGCATACTTGGATATCGGGCATGTTGGAAAGCTGCTTCAATTACTTTCGTTGTTTTCTCGTTTACTGTCAGCAACAGATAAACAGCAAATTGGCAAAGATTTGACACAAAGGTGCACATATGTGAGCATGAAGAAGAACAAATGAAATTGCAAATGTCCAATGCGGTGATCAGACTCAGAGAGAAGCACTACAGTCATTTCAATATAGGAACTACACCTTGATGATGCTGTCAAGAGTGAAAAGATACAATAAGGACATCAGAGTTTTGCTTACAGCAGACTGAGGGTGGCAGGTGAATTGGCCTAATTCTGCAATATTTTATTTCTATACCTGAACTTCCTTTGTATGTAGAAATGTACATGAACAACTGGAAACACCATGTGGACAAGCATGTTGGTGAATCGGTATGTATGAACTCAGTATGAATTCACCAGTGTTATGGCTGGTCTGATAAAAGAAACCCAAAAAGCCTGGTGCTTCTGATTGGGATGTTTACTATTTGTACAACAATTTGCCTGTGTTGAGGACCCCCTCGAAAATCCCCCTTTGATGATGCATCTCAAGGGGTTATCCTCCTAATGAATTTCGTTTTAGTTGATTTTATATCATACTTTCAGATGCAGCCTCATGGCTACAATGCAGAATTTAGGATGTTGACCTAAGATGTCCTTTAACTCAAAATATGTGATTTACACAAGTAACACGTGAAAAATGTTTAAATATTCCATCCACTTTTCAATGCTGCCTGGTGCAAAACCGTTGCCAGTAAGATAATATCAGTGATACAATATTTTCCATAAGATAGCGACTTTATAATTATTTTACCGAGCTTGGACAATGAACAACAATGCACCCCAAATGGTCCCCCCAGATAAATTTATAATAATCCGAGCACAGATATTCCTCCAGAGGTGATGCTTTGACATGTACTGGACTCTTATCTCGACCCTGACACATAAACCAAAGTGAACTACCTTTGTGAAAGTAAAAAGCCGGAGTTAAGGCTGAAGTTACCTCTTTAAGCAGTTACTCTGGCTGCAATGAACAGACGCTTGTGAGTGTTGTAACCCAGTATTTTAATACGGTTGCTTGCATTTATGATGCAGTCTACAAATGTGTCACCTTCTGCTTGCTGATTCATATCACACAATGGATACTGTAAATCGCCCACCTTCACCTGTGATGGTCTAACGGTGACAATGACAAGCTAAAAAGTCTGCGGGTGAAAAAAGAACCCTATGCATGGTACATCATTTCATTCGAGTTTCTAGACATTTTCCCTCGCAAAAAGCCTAAATGTGGTTGTTCAAGTCCAATGAATGACCATTTCAAATTAATAGTATATGATAAAAAAGGACATCAACACTTACACACGACAGCGGCAGGGTAGGTGAGCCTGCACACAGCTCCAGTAAACCTGTAGGCTGAAGCAGAGTCCGGCAGGCATCCGTGGGTCGTCGCAGACAAAGACAGAAGCAGGGAGAGGAGCAGCAGCAGAGGGAAACCAGCACCTGACATTGTGCTTGGTTGGGTGTTTCAACACTAGTGATTGCAGCTCTGTAATTGTAGCAGCTGTAAAAGACTAAATTTGACTCTCTGCTTTGAAAACTCTTCACCCACTAACCCACTATCACAGAGGGTTCAGTGCCCTACAACCCCGTCCTTCATCCAATCAGAGCCAGCCTGTGTGATTCACACTTGGATGGGATTTGGAGGGACAAATACTGACTCAGGTTTGGCTAAAACACTGATCAAAGTACAGCCTTTTTCATGATATGACTGACACAAGTTTTCAACTGCACACACAAAAACAGTCTTTGTTTCAAACACAGGCAAGTCAAATGATAAAAATAGCCGAAGTCAAGAAAATGAGACTACATACCCCACAAAAAAGCCTTAAAATGAAAGAAAGAACTACAACTTAACCTTCTCTTCCTGCTCTGTCCAGCTGACTAAAGCCGCTAAATTCAGATCCAACTTTCTCCTAACAAAGAAGGTTTGAACGAGTGCAAGCTTACAGTGAAACTAGATACAGGAGCCGAGTCTCAGTGTTCATTCCCCTGATGCTGCCTGCTGTAGCTGTTCTCCTCCTGATATCCCAGGTGAGTGATCTGGATTTGACCTGCCAGTGAAAGGTAGAGGTGAGGGGAGGGGGAGGTACACCAGGGTACAGACAGAAACTGGAGATAACAAAGAGGGTTCCTGATTGAGTAAAGACTTCAGACAGGAGTCTGGGAGTTTGTTGATATGTAGCAATGGCTAGCACAAGTAGAGCTTTGACTGATGATTGATTAGTTTTTTCTGTTTGATAAGATGTGAGCAGGAACGTAAATCGGAAACAGCTGTAGTTTGTCTCATCCCGGTCTGATATATCTTCATTTCTTTTGAGGCTACACATCAGACACTTAACAGAGACAGTCAGGTTTTAGCTGACAGTCTATGCTGCTGCTGCTGGGATCATAGAGGGAAATAGGAGTAACCTGCTTAATCTGAGCTTGTGAAAATGCCAACGAGTGTGGCATCCTATAGACTGGGTCTGAGAAAACCAGTGAGGATGCTCAGGACAAACTGGTAAGTGGCCTGCCTGCCTTTTGCTTTAACACAGGCTTGAATCTAACAAGCTGAGCTATCCCAGCATGGCTGTCAGAAATGTTTTGCTTTCTCAGTCTTGACATGTTTTATAAATCTTCATCTGCATTTAGATGAAAGTCTGTAAACGTCTGCAGGTCTGCTGAAACTGTCTGCAGTTTTAAATCAGGGTTAAAATAATTTCTATTTTCAGCCTTTGATGATGATAGATTTTTTTCTTTCTGGGGGTTTATTTCTTTCTTTAATTGTCTTATTTTGTGATTTTACTTTTGTTTTTAATTCTTTTTATTGTTTTCTGCACCCTGCTATGTTTCCAATGTTTGTATGTAAAGCACCTTGAATTGTCAGGTACATTAAATGTGCTTTACAGATAAACTTGCCTTGCCTAACTCTTTTGGTCTCCTTAAGAAAGCCAGAGGTTGCATCTGGGCTCATTATTATGCAGGTGAATGAAGGATTGCTTCTCAGGTCAGCTCCCGGATCACACTCTCTGCTCTGCTTGCTAGAATTTGTTTTATGCATTGATGAATGGTTTATTCACTAATTTTCTGTCTCTCAACGTTGAATGTGTCGATCTGCTGATGTTGGAGTCACTATTGGTCATCGAATCCAGCTGTTCTACTTGCCGCAAAGTATCTTACAGCTGGAATTTCAAGGCAGTTTGATTCAAGTAACAGTCCGACTTTCACAGGTGACCTATTGTTGCTGGTTTATTTATTTTTAGGTTTCTTGCCAAGGCTAATTTACATGCTTTGTAAATCTCCAGAATGAAAAGCAGACCATTGAAATGCTACTGAGTTAAAAGGAACACAATAGAAATGACACGAGCAGATCAGTGTGTGCGATTAAAATGCAGTGTGGGCTACAGATGGGAGAAAGAAAATAAAGAAATGTAATATGAGAAGTGTGTGCTTACAATATGTACAGGTGTATGTATACATGTTTGAATGTAATCTAAGGGCCTTTTCACATGGCGTGCTCGGGCCCGTGCCGTGCCCGGGAACGATTACTCCTGAGTTGTGTTCACATGCCAGTGCTTGAACCAGGCTCGGGCATGCTTGGTAATGTCGGCGCCAGAACACTAGGTGGCAGTGTTGAGGAAAGTTGGCTGATAGCGAACAACCGAGGAAGAAGCAAAGCCTTACGTCTTCAGCTCATGATATCAATAACAAAGCGAACT
>JAVQJG010073910.1:0-21546 GCA_036024015.1 Craterocephalus amniculus | reverse complement strand
TTTACAGTGGCAGGGCCTGCCAGCTTGTTTTACAAGTTTGTTTCACAACTTAAAATATCTGCACTTTGAATTTAGGTCAACTTCCTGAATGGGTGATTGAAATAAAAGCATGTTTTTCCACAGAATCTAATATTTGTGATCTGTTTTAAAGAAAAAGACAGGAAGATTAAAGAAATCGATTAAAATCGAAAATCGGATTTGGTTTTAAAAAATCTGAGATTTTATTTTTTGGCCATATCGCCCAGCCCTAGTATTGAGTCATACATGTTTCTTTCCATTAAGAATTTATTTTCTGTATCCCACATTAAAGATGTTTAAAATTCAATTTAACTATTTGGAATTTTAATTGTCAATTAAAAATACTAAATAAACTTAGTACAAAAAGTAATAAAATGTGTGTTCCTTGTTGATTATTTGATTATTTACCCCTTTGAATAATAGACCCTGGTACAGTGATTAGTAGTCATTACATCAGGTTCAAATTCTTCTTTGGAAGAAACAAAATATGAGTTCGCAAAGAATGTGCGGAAATTATTTACATTTTTCTTTACCATTTATTTCTCATTGAAAAAGTGACTAATCAGACTTTCCAACGATGTTTGATACAACACCAACTGCTACTACAGGTGCCACCCGGAAAATTAGAATATGCTGAAAAAGTTGTTTTATTCAAGCAATTCAACATTAAAGGTCAAACCGACACATTTTATGTACTGAGTACAGATCCAAGAGTTTACTTTCAGAGTACTGGGTTTTTTTTTAGTTTAAAATCCATTTTTTATTGATTTCAAGAAATATGCAAATTTTCTGAGTTTTTTTATTTGAGGCTTTCTGAAGCTGCAAATCCTGATCAGCAAAATACAAGCAAAGAGAAGAGGAAATATATTGATTTGCATACTATTTGCGTACATGTGTACATTTACAGGTACAACTCGGAAAATCAGATCATCTGTAACTTAACTTCACAGATAAATGCACATATACATACATTTCATCTGTGAAGTTAATTACAGAAATGCGTGCACTTATTCAGGATATTCTAATTTTCCGGGTAGCACCAGTATTAAAGAGGAGAAGTGATCGACCCTACACAAACTCCCTTACCTTTTGTGAAAAGTTTTTATCTTGATCTTCATGGTATTACAGGTTCTTCCTTTTCAGATTCAGACAGTAATCAGATAGAAATGTGGGCGATGCATCACTGAGGGGTGAAAGGACTGAAGCATAGAGCCGGCCGCTACCCAAAGAGAGTTCATTTGAGGATCTCTGTTCTTTGTTTTACGAGATGACATCTTTATCAGAATGAGGAATAGAAATCTCAGTGTTTCAATACCATTCTATAGAAAAACTGTTGAGGCCTGAAAATTACAAAGCGTATCAGCATTTTTACACCTACACACCAGCATTCCCATTTATTATCCGATAGCATTTTCAAATCAACCATAATATATGAGGCTAAGTGTAAAAATGCTGAACACAGTTAGAGTTATCTTTCACTGATAAATATGAGCAGGGCTTCCTTTCATCCATCCTCTAGAGGATGTGAACATCTGTACCAAATTTCATTTCAAATCATCCAAATCAGATGAATTACATACATGTAACCCTTGTGGCGGTGCTGTGGGATGAGTCAGGGGATCAATAAAAACAAAATTTCCACACCTAGTTTTTTTCACATTTCCAGCTGGGAGAGCAAACTCCAGCTCAGAATCTCCTGCTGGGAGCTATAAGGGTGTAAAAGCCAGGAACCAAACTGTCCACCCATTCTCCACAAAGTCTCTGAGGTTCCTGCATAGAAAACAGCTCCAAGTAAAATATTTCAATCCTGGGCTGATAAATGAAACATCAGGTAAACACCACGGTAATATATCCTCTGTGGAATCTCGTTACATGATCCAGATTTAATAATAATCCATCTAATCCTTCCTGAAATATTTCAAGTCAGCAATTCCATCCCTGGAGCCGTGTCGCTAAAACAGCAACATATTCCATGCTGATTTTGTGAATGACGCCAAAGAAGGTGGAATAAGGCCATTACTTATTATTCGCCAGGTGGAAACAAGTATGGATGAGTCCTGCGACCAAATCCTTCCTCTAAGCCAGCCACAGTTGATTTAGAGCTCCGTCTGAATGCGGCGATTAATCACTCAGCCTGTCAAAGCGGTGAAACTCAGCAGTGTCATGGTCAGGCACCACCGAGTGTTCTTATTAAAAGCAGTCTGAGTGTGACATCAAACAACTTCTGGAGTATAATAAGATCTGCCTAGGAGTCGCACATGGAAAGCTCTTTGACTCTTTGTGGTAATATGATTTGGACGACTTTGAGGCTGAGAACTGTCATTTCCATATCCAGCTGAATATCCTGCGAGAAAGAATTTTGAGTGGTGGGTATCTTCTTCAGGGCTACACGGTTCGTAAATGCTTAATGAAGAACATGATCAGAAATGTTTCGGTCAAGGTAAAACCGGACAATCTGATCTTGTTGTCCAATCCAAAAACTTCATTTATGATAAATCTGTGGGATTTTAGGGAAGATTTTAGGGAATTAGAAGAGCTTTTAAGTTTTATGAGAACTAATATCATATTTTTTTGCGATATTTTCACATCACATTCTGAGACAATATAAACTTCATGTAGGCACACTCCTGCTAGAGTTGATCAGGCTAAAAATAATATGTAACAAAAAAAATGTTCTATTTGAAAACAGAATTTTTTTCCATGAAATATAGTTGGGGCGGTGATGAGCAGTAGCTCAGTAACAGACAATCTCTATGACAACTGAATCGATTTCAATTAATGCTGCACAAACGCTTGGAGGTGAAAAAAAACTTTTTTTTTTCTTATTGCAGCGCCCTCTAGTGATAACAATCCATAACTCCTTGGACACTGAAGACGGAACACAAAGCTGATGAGAAATGGCAGATATGGTAGTGGGAAAATCATATATATGACTTTTGTAAGGATTTATCTTAAGATATTAAGTAAAAATTCATGAAGTTTGGGAGCTTGTAACAATGTTGTATATATGCTGACACTAGCGTCAATAAGAGCTTTCAACTCGGTTTACTCCAGAAATCCAAAATGACACTGTGGCACATGGATTAAACACACCACTAACTTTAAACGCTGGTCGTGCTGACGTGCTCATGATGTGGACATAAAACATGGAGTAAAGAATCAGGGGCCAAATTAGGATACATTTTACAGAAGAAAAAGAAGAAGAAAGCATAATAAAATGGAGAATCATTGAAGCTACTCAGAGAGGAGCCCATGAATAATATTTCGTACATTTAAAATAATGTTGTAATAATGTTGCAGTAGTTTGAGCAGAACAGAAGTGGTACTGTGTTTCTACACAGCCTCACTTCTGTCTACACTTACACACTTCATTTGCCACATGGTGCTGCAAACAAGACTTCTTTTAACACACCGCAGAGCATGTTGCTACAAGAAAATGTAAAGTTAACAAAGTGTAAATAAAGTTTAAGCTGCTTAGACGACTGAGAAATCTGAACTGTGTTTTGAGCAGTTTTAGCTTAAGCTTGCCTGTCAGGGAATAATCTGATCTCTGAACTGAAAGTGCAGCTGCCACTCATGCATCAAAAACAAAACAAACAACTGAACTACTCCTAATGTGTAAATGTTCCTTTATATTATGAGCCAAAACTCCACATTGACCAGTTAGAAGAAGCCCTTCAGATGAGAGGTGAACCATCTTTAAGAGCTGAGAAGAAGTCCAGTTGTTTTTATTAAAGTCCTTTTTAACAGATGCAAACAGACATTTCAGTCTTATCTGCATGTGCAAAAACCTGGGGTTCCCCATAGAGCACAGGGGGTCCCTGAGGCTTTGAACAATCACAGCCATTTTAATTAACATCCACTCATTGCCCCTATTTTAAGAAAAAAGTAAGGCTATATGTTGTTAATTTAACTTTGGCTTTATCGAGGGTCAGGAGTTAGCCATAGTATAAATCTTCCTTTTGAAAGCATAAAACCGAGCATGGTTTCCATTACGTTTAAGCACTAGCATGAAGGGGTCCTCAAGGAAAATAGGTTGGGACAGTTAATCATGAAGGAGCTTTGGAGGTCTATCTCTTTTACGTTCAACACGTTAGCACGTGCCCGCTTGGTGGTCCACGAGCGCTCGAACATCTGCGCACATCCTCATGGTGTGTGGGCATGCGCAAACGCAAAGCACAGGTGCGTTATGTCCAGCCAGTCGTTGTTGTGAACGTTTCTCCGGAAAAAGCGCTTCGTTCATTTTGCGGCTCGTCGGGGCCGCAGTTGTGATTACCTGTCACGACTGTTGCGCAAGTGAAAATTAGCCTGAGGATAATGAGGCTAGCTTAAGAAAAATGGCATGTGGCTGGAGGAGAAGAAATTAGGCGAACGAGATGCAATGTCTCCCCATCCAGAAACGTGCATTGGCTATGATAATAGGTCTATTCAGGCTGGTCTAAGTGAGTTCTTACAAATAGACCGAACGGATGGAAATAATTTGTATGGCGCACTGGCGGTTAAAGACAGGTTGAATTTGTTATTTCTGTTTTCCGCCACGTTTTGCAGGTGAAAAGCAGCTTCCCGCTGAGTCGCTCACCTGCCCCGGTCACCTTTATCCAGATGCCTCCTCCTCTCTCTCTCTTTCTCTGAGACGCAGCGAGTCTGTTGTATCAACACCGGTCTCCTCTCAGGTGTTGAAGCGCGGAGGCTCTCGCTCGTACTGGCCAGCCACTTTGATTACACGGAAGCCAAGAGCAAACCACACCGAAGCTATCTTTACCTTACCAAAACGGCTATTACAAGTAGATCCATTCATCAAAAAGCAGTTGGCTGACGACTGTTCACGCGCTGAGCCCGCTTCCTTGATAGATGTCCAGCTGGGGGGGATGGATGTCAAACGCGTCTTTTCGGTCTTGCAGCCTTGTGTTAAGTTGAAGCCCGTCTGCTGGCGACGGTATGAGCCCATGCAGGAGCAGTAGGGAGCGAGCCTTACTTGAATATGTGCGCATCTTGGTAATATAGAGACACCTAGTGGACGTGGGCGTTACTGCACTCGCTTTAATGCACAAATAAAAGAAAGACCAGTAAAACAGGTTCGTCTTGTGTAAGATTTTATTCCACTTAAATCTTTATTGTAAATAGATTGTTTTTGTTACAAATTATTTACATTTTTTTTGGCAAAAGAACAAATGCCACACAAACGCTGATAAAAGCGGACAAACAAAGAGAAAGAGATTTGCATGCACATGAAATAATTAAATATATAAGCTCAGTCCAATGTCCAGTGCAGGTTGTCGCTTGAGAATGGTTTTTGATTGGTGTTGAAGAAAAGGACTGGATGGCTCGAGATGGGGTGGGGGGGCAGGGGAGGGTTCGGATTAACATTAGGCTCATTTACCACGAATCAGAATAGTCAGGGCTGTAAGAAAAAGAGATTTTAAAAAAAACAGTTAAATCACTTGAAATGCATCTTCTTGCTTCATGCTATGGCTGACTCTTTTTTTTATTTAGCATTTTGCACAACTGTATCCTTGTTATGTCATTGAAAGTTATTTTCTATCATTTTAACTAACATCTGCTTTCATTTCAGTCAAATATTTTAATGCATCTCTTCATTTACTTGACCGAAAAAAATTATATCGAGATACAATATCGTATATTCTGATTAAGAAAAAAATGATAAAGATATGAAATTTGGTTAATATGGCCCAGCCCTACTTCATGCTAATAAGGGGCAGATTAGGGGCTCAAGTATCACAACAGCAGTTCTTTTGAGAGTGTATTAGGTCAATATTGGATATACAATGGATGGATATAAGCAATGGATATAATCCATTGCTTAAGTTTAACCATTTTTCCTTAATTGTAATGACAAACTAGTCACCTTTCGTGACAATGGGATTTTAATTCATTCATGGATTTTGTCTATTGGCCAGCATAAGAGTGGATTTACATAGGTTAGTAAATGTGCAAATTCACTGTCATCTATTGTCTTCGTAAGAATAGGATGCCAATTTTTTTTTCTTTTTTACCGTGGCTCAGCATCTTGGCTGGAATCTCCCCCGAACAGCAGCCAAGCTACCGCCTGCTCTGGGGATGATCTCTTCCCATACCTGCAGAAAATAAAACACCTTCATGTAATGACTGCAATCAAACATCAGTGAGAGTCTCCATACACCCTCCTCAGCTTTACAGAGTGCTCCAGTGTGACCCCATCAACCTTGCTATGAATTTCAACCATTTGCAATCTCTTTTTTCCCAGAAATCATCAAGCTGTCAACAAGGCAGTTTAACCACATGCAGCCTGTTGAGTCTTTGTGTTTCTCTTTGCAATCTCTTACTGCTCAATCATAAATCAGATGTGCAATTACCAGACAAAAAGGGATTTTCAAGTTCACTGCCCAGTGGTCAGCACAGCGAATGCACCAGTCTCCTCTAAAATGGGTCTTTCAACAGGTTAGCTTGTTTCAGAGGAGTACACGTGCCCCACTTTTAGGCACGAGGGGCTTCAATGTGGTGCACACAGACATTTGAGTGTAGTGGCACATCCAGCTGGTTTAATTGCAGAGGAGGCACGTTAAAGCTGAGACTATACTCAGCTTCCATCGAAAGCAAATTACACAACCAGAGGAAGCCATCACTGTGTGAGGTTTAAATGATCTGTTATTATTCCGTCTTTACACAAAGCAAGAAGCAAAGGGAAATGTTTTGGAGATCACAACAGAAACGCTGGTCTAAAGCCAGGCTACTGAGTTTCAGTTGTACCTTTCACAAAATGCAATTAGCCATGTCAACCTGAGTGTGCTTACTGCCTTAAGAAAGCGAAGCTCTGGGAAAGTTTTGAATCGGGGTGTAAAATGGCCAAATGAAGTCATCCCACAACAGGAGGGCTCCATGCTCTATGTCTACCCTTGCAAACTTGTCCTTGAGCCTCAGGCTTTGGTCCCTGACATCAAGGGAGGAAGATGCTGTTCCAAACCAGACAGAGTATTTAAAAACCAGGTTACTGCGGGATTTTTTTAATTCTATTTTATTTTTTAGCATTTATGAACTTTTTTTTTCTTTTATAAATGTATCTGTTTAGGTGAAGAAGGAGCTAATTATGGAATTAATTCTGACAGACTTTATTTGGTGTCGAAGTTGCAACCCAATCAATGCGCACTTTTGAAATCTGGTCATTCATCGCTGCTGTCTTTTCAAAACCCTTCTGTTGAATTTGGGTTGAAATAAAAGACAGTTCAGACGGAGTTAAGGGAAGTTGATTGGCTTACCTCTGTCTGGTAATGAGGTTGACATAATGTCTGACAGCTGCGTGGTATTTGGCCCACTCCTCCGGTGAGGCGTTGCTCCCGGGGCTCTCCGGTTTGGGCGGATAGGCGTCCGCCAAGCTGCTCAAACACACCACAAGGCAAACGAGCGCTGCGAGCATCACCCAAGATCTCAGCATTTTGGCCATCTGGGGAGAGAAGAGCAACAAAACGCTTTATTTTACCTCTGCGGATAAACTTTCTTTGGGAAAAAAAGAACGCGTAGGTTCTGTTTCACATTTACACACAAAGGCGCTGTAATGAAGTTTAACATATTCGCCAAAAGTCAAAGAGGAGGGAGAGAAAAGATATCACCTGACTTTCAAAAATCGATATTCGGCAAAGTAAAACAAGTAAGATGACTTACTGTTTGACTTGTCTCCTGATGCTTTCACCTCAGTGGTGCCCCTGTCCTGTTGCTCCCCTCTCACTTCACAGGATTATATAGTGTGGGAAGGATACCTGATGCGCTCCGAGTAACCCTTAACCACACCCCTCTGTGTAAGGACCGGCGCGTAAACGGGTACTCATGTCCATAAAAATGGAAAAAAAAGAATAAAAAAAGAAAAGAAACCTAGTGTGTGTGCTAAGACCTTTACTTCACTGATCTGGTACATTAAACACTTTCAGTTAAACTTTAGAGTTTATTTGAAATGGAAAGCCTTGTTTAAATGAAAAACATATTATAATCGATGGGAATAATTCAATACGTAACGGTATTGTAAATAATGAACAATTAATTTTACCAAAAAAAAAAAAGATGAGAAAAATCCTACTTGATTTGATATGGTGTCAGCACCATGGACAGCGCCCCGGCAATCAGCATGTAAACGTGATTAAACTCTCATTTAACAGCAGCTGGTCTCAGCACTGTGAGCATCATGTCTACATTACATGAGACTCATCCACATCACGCCTGCCCTTCACTCAAGAGGTTTGCAGAACATCCGAACATCAAATTACAAGCAAAAAATAAAGCAATACAACAAAAAGGCTCTTCACACTTGAGATAATGGCCTGTGCAGCTCCGTGAAGAAAAGCATCACAGCAGCAGGATCGAGATGGATCTGATTTTCTCTAACACATTACACCAGGTACCACTGTGTAACAGCAGTCCATAATTTATATGTTGTATTATAGGCAATTCTTATCTTGCTTGTGCGTTTTGTCAAGAATGTTCAATCATGGGACAGCTTGGGTTGATGCAGAGTGAAGGACTGAAGAAATACTTCAAACATTTCAAGATGACATGTATGCATAATTCAAGAGCAGGTAATCGAAGTGTTATTTGAGATCTAAAAGGGGTATTTTTAACTTGTGAAGTGCTGTTATTGCTGCTCAGTAAGTACAGAATGAATTCGCATCTAAAATTTGTCCATATTGTTTCATAATCAGACTTTTGGCCATGTGTGCATGACTTCAGCATTGCATTATTCAAATGGTGCTCAAGCTTTTAATATAAGTCAAAGGTCATAGCTGCACATGGATTAGTAATGCTATCATGTTTGACACACTCTTATGGAAACAGGTGAATTGATAATGCTTGTTTGACATATGCACTCTCACAAAGACACTTTGTTTCTACATACCTTCCAGGTATGAGACGCGCCGACTCGGTTTAATGCAATTCATCACATTTATGATGGCTGGAGCAGCTTCTGTTTATCTCGGCTCCTCACGGTCTGCTGTCCAGTTCATGACGCCTGAAAGCAGCACTTATCCAACTTTCTTGGATGGTTGGTTTTCAAACTGATAACCTGGATTTTCTTTTATTTGATATTATTTGACGTAAAAATATGTTTTTTGAGTTTTTGTATTTTGTTTCTAACAAAACTTAAAAATATTTCAATACAAGCTCAGATGAATAACATGGCTTGACATATTACAGCATGTCTATCATTTAATGAAAAGTAAGTAGCAGAATAACTTTGTCCAGCTGAAGGCAAGTAGTAGAAAGGTGCTACTAATTCAACTCTCTTGATTGACTAATCATAATCAAGCTTTTTTTAAAATAATCTGGTCATCCAGGTGTGTGTTTAGACAAAACCAGGGAGGAATGACACCATCAAATATTACGGTGAAGCCATTGTTGTAATCAACCTGGGGCTGGTTATGAAGCAGGTTGTTTCTAAATCATTTAGAGTCCATTATTTATTAGTAAGAAAGATTATTTACAAGTGGAAAACATTTTAGTTATTAATATTTCCAAGGGTGTAAGACCTTTGGGAAAAGCCTCTTTTCTCTGACAGGAAAATGACAGCACAACTTGATGTCCTTTTGCAAAGATGAGACAAAAAAAATGGAAATTGTTTCACCATAATCATATTTGGTGAAAGCCAAATGGCATCTCAGCACAAACACCTGATACCACCTATGAAGCACAGTGGTGGAGGGCTGATTATCTGGCCTTGTTTTGCAGTCACAGCCCTGCACCTTGTGGTCACTGAGTTGTCTATGAACTCTTTTGTGTAGCAAATGATCCTAAAGTAACACATGAAGCCATCAGTCTAACGGCTAAAGTTTGACGAAAACTGGTTCATGCACCATGACATTGATCCAAGAACGCCAGTAAAATTTCTACAAAATGGATGAAGGAGAAAAGATTGAAGACGTTGTGATAGCCCAGTCTAAACTTCCACTTAATCACCATCCTACTGCAGGTCTTTTAGAGAGCTGAAGATAAGCAAATTCTCACAAATTTGAATGAACTGAGAAGATTTTATAGAGAAAAATGGACTATAAACTCCATAACTGTGTAAGAGATGGATATGTAATACAGAAGATCATTTAAGTTGTTTCATTATAGGGTGTTGTTAGTTTTCCAAACAATGATTCTATGTTTCAGCTGATAATATAGCTGTTTCCATTATTAGACACCAATTACCCTCTTGGGGGACTTTTTCAACAATTTGCAGTAGATTCTTTGGACAAATCCACACCATTACTTTTGCATAAAAATGTTTATTATTGGTACATTTGGTTGAAGATGGTAGCCTAGCTGTCAGACCTGTATGTATGTGTAAAGTTTAGCACATCTTTTTTTTGTTCCTAAAACTAAAGAAAGTATCAGATCAATACTCTGCATGAGTCATGAAGAGATTCCTCTGAAAAAACATGAAGGGAATCATGATGAAAATATGCAATTAAGATTTTTTTATTTTTATTTTTTACCATATTCAAAGGTTGCAGCTAGCTGCAGGGCTGTTTGGGTACTCCAACAACTCATTCTCTCTTCAGACTGCTTTCCTTTTTTTTAATTTGAGATACAGGAAGACCAGAAATATTGCATCGCTAGTTAGCCAGCAGCTAGAAAGCCAAACGAATATAAAGCCCATGTGATGATATTTCAGGGTTTACTGAATGAATCAAAGAAACTGTCGTGGTGGCATAGAAGATCAGAGTTTGCAATGTGCTGTCTTACAGGCCTCCCAGGGGAAGTCACGACAACTCCTTTCACGTGCTTTTATAGAGTCGTAAAAAACGATGGTTTTGTCTTTGTCTGTCCCTAATCCCTTGTCAAAAACACACCTTGATTTAGGCATAAACCCCAGCTTTACAGTCTCTGTAAAGCTGAGGACAAAAAACAAGCAATTAAAGTGAGCAGGAGCACGTCTTAAAGGCTGGAGGCGGATAGATGCATCACACAGTGATTGCACTGACCATCGCTGAGCAATTACAGTGTCATATCTCAACTTAGAACATCCAAACAATTAGTTTTTCTAGTTTTCCACCAAGTGATGTTCAAAATTATGCAAAAACAAAATGCAAAGATGGAATCTGAACTGTAAAAATATGTCTTTTAACAGTAAGTAACAGTGAACTGTCCTCCGTTCACAGCAGATGATATTTGTGTTCATTGTGGTAATCACCCACTGCTAACAGTGGCTGTTGCCACCGTTTAGTTAATTCTACTACAGTAATCAACCACTCTGCACTGCCTCTGCAGACCATAAAACTCAATGGCAAGAAACAACAATATGCACAAGACAAACTCATTAGCTTGCCCCTGTGTTTATAGGTAAACAGTGAAAACCTAACAGCCCCCAGATAAGAGGAAGGACAGATAGACTAAGTTGCCACGGTCCAATAAACCCCAGCTAATGCTCTCCTGAAGAGCCTTTTGGGTTTGAGTGTTTGAGGCCGAGATAATAAGACCAGTGGGAGGCGGATGATTTCCAGAACTTTCTCTCTTTAGCTGTCACCAACTTTTTCTGGTAATATTGGTTACGCTGATGGCAGTGGCTTTGTTATGTAAGACACAGACAATTTGCATAACTTTATCACCAGAAGGTAATAACTCCAGCAAAATCCTGATGTTGGAAATTTACCTTCTGTTGGCATCTACCTCTACTCCACAAATGTATCCGTGGCTATAAAAGCTTTTCTTCTAAACCTCTGTCCTCACTTTAGATGTTAAAAACCACCTACTTTTCCATTTGGGCCACACAGGCAGCTGAGTCCAAATAGAAAGATTATTGCCGCACACATGCACAGAAGTCCATTCGACTGCAGGAGCAATTTCCCAGGAGAATGTCTGACTCCTTCCTGCCATCACAGACACAAAGGGGGAAATGATTATGCACTTTTATTCGGCCTTATCTTCAGAATGGGGGAGCCACTAATATGAGCAGAGTGCTTTTCATGCAGCCATGTCTGTTTGCACAGTCAGGGAACAAAATGGGGGGTTGATTGCGGCCCACCACTACAGTGCGATAATTTATGGGCATATGAATGGCTTCAAAGAAAGCCATCGAGTGACGCTGGGACCGGACTGTGGATGACTGCACTGAATGACCGTAAAAACAAATGGAACACATCACTTTCATGTTGCAGAATTTTCCAGGACTGGATCCACCACAAACACATCTAGTTTTTTTTGGTGCCTCATTTAGTTTATTTTGGATCCCAGGAGCAAAAAACTCATCAAACAGCAGCATCACTTTCTCTCTCTCTCTCTTTCTCTTGCCAAAGTCATTACAATGGTACAAAAGAATGTATGATTAACAATTAGAAATGTGCAAAAAGGATCAAAGCTTTCTCTCTCTCTCTCTCTAGACGATGGGAGATTTCTCCATCAGAAACATTTATTTTATTCATTTACTTTTATGATTTACTTTTATCATTTTGTCGTTTCAGCAACACGTAACTAAAAAAACTGAACACGAGTTTGAAAAAGATATTTGTGATTAATTTCAATAAAGAAATAAAGTCACGACAACTCCTTTCACTTTCACACACATATATATATATATATATATATGTATATATATATTAATATATATACCTTATAAAAGTAAATGAATAAAATAAATGTTTCTGATGGAGAAATCTCCCATCGTCTATGATCAAACAGATCTTCCCAAAATAAAGCTAATGAATAAAACTTTGTCAGTCATTATGGATCACAGCTCATAAAAATCTCTTCAAAATTGAGGTTTTATTTAGTTCAAGGAAATCGGTCAGAGTGGGACGTCTGTCCAGGAGTCAGTGAAATCCCTGCAGCTCTGATTATAACAGAGACGCTCAGAGATGAGTTCCCAGTTTTCTTGAATGTTTTTTTGAACAGACAAATAACGTCTCAGGGTTATTTTGATATTGTGGAGGCTCAATCCACACTGCTGCTACACTGGAGACTGGAATTACTATTGCTGCTGTGGCCAAGGTTTAAAAAATAAGGAAGATTTCACTTATGAAGTGATCAAAAGTCAATAAAATTCTGAACGAGAGGTATCCTGATCCAGCATGTGCTCGCCTCAGCAGGAGGAAAACCTGCGGCGCTCACTACCAAGTGGTCAAGGATGTGAATCCTGTGTTGAACGGTTCAATCCAGATGCTAATATGTTTATGAGTGAGCTGGCAGTGACGTGTGGGATCACTCAGACAGATAACGTCCCAAGGATTGGCTGTGGAGAGGTGGATGATTTAATTAGAAGATGCTCTGAAATAGGACTCATATCAGAGTAGCAGAGTTGTCCTTTTAGGATCAGCGGCACTCTCTGTGAGTAAGATGTCGTATGTTGTAGGTGTGAGACGATGCAGAGGCGTTGATGATTGGCTGTGTGATAAACACACAACATCCCACAAGAAAAAAATGTGAGATCACACCAGATGTGACGCACTGTCTGTGGCCCACAGCAGACTGTAAACAGATAATATTTCCTAAAAGGTGAGCAGATTTCAGGTCTCTAAGGTGATTGACTTTACTGACACAGTGGAGGGCACACAAAATGGAGTGAAACTCTAAATGAGAAAAATGCTCCACAGTCTAAGGGGTGACATATAAACGGTTTTTACTGTCCATTTTAATAGCAGTGACAGCTAATGAGCAATATTTAAGCAGCAATTACTAATAAAACAACAGATTTATAGCACACATGTTCCAGCAGATTGCTTTTCTGTGTGAGATCAAACTTGAGGTGAGTCTTAAGACTCGTTAAAGGTTTGTTTTCTTGTTCCTAGCCAACAGCAAACACAGCTTCAGTTTTGAAATCAATCACTTTAATTCCCAGGCTTAGAGGTATGTGTGAGTGGTCGTATATCAGGCGCACCTTTGAGAACAGGGGAAGGTAATATTGAGGCAGACTGGAGTGTAATAGCTGATGTTCAACTGATGTTCCATCAAAACATCAGAAAAGACAGAAATCAGAAAGTAAATTACATTTTATTATGTTTCATTCTAAAAAATTTGGGTAGTTTGTTGTCCAAAAACAAAACAAAACTGAAAATTTATATTGATGATAATACATTTATTTTAAAGTGCCATTCAAGTCTATCAAGGAGGCTGTGAAATGATGTGAATTACATAATATACACCAGACAGTCTGATTCTGTATGATGGTCGTAATGTGATGTGTGAACCAAAAATACTGCTTTTTGCTTACAAAATCCAAGGTGGTCTTTCATCTTTCCTAAAGCAGCTGAAATGTGGACTCGTCTGACCACAGAACATCCAGTCAGCTCAATTATCATTGGGCTTCCTGCTTCCTTCATCCAGTTTCAGTTACAGTTCAGGTTGCAGCGTTGAAGTGTGTCGAGTGTAAGCGGCTGTCATGTGCTCGTGTATCTACGCTAATCATGGTGGCATGGCGGTTTCTAGAGATGTTGAACTTTTCGGATCATTCTTATACAGTGAAAACTAATTTTTAATAAGATTTTTGTCTCTTTATTTCTCCTCTTTGTCTTTAGTTGCTAACATTAAATTCTAAACATGTTGAATTTTGCGTTTGATGAGGCATTAAACTTTTTTTTTTTCAGGAAATTTGATTTTCCTGTCATCAAACACTTGCTCATTAAGCGTTCGTGAGCAGATGTTATTATGTTTGTGCTTCACATGAAATGAAAATAGAAAATTGACTTTAATGCCTTAAGAAAATGTAAACAGAGACTACATATTCATCAAGCTCTTTGGGTTCTACACCCATTCTTGACTTTAATTACACAACAACCCTCCCATCAGTAATGTGAACCGACGTCAGATTAACATGTAGGATGTCTCTCGGAGCTCATTGTCATCCATCATCTCCATACTCCTGCCCAGCCGACTGACCGGATGCATTTCCCTTTTAAAAAATGAGACAAATGGTGTTAATCAGCACAGAGGAGCTGTGTGCATCACTCAGCTGCAGCTCGTCCTGCTGTAATAAAGCAGGCTGCCTGGCCCAGTAATTACTCTCATCCGTCTCAGTCGTACCAGCAAGAACCAGACTGAATAAAAGCTTTCAGACGGGCCACAAAACAAGTTGAATTAAGGCACCAACCTTTTTTTTTCTACGCTGGTGGTGTCTGATTAGAGATCTTAATGTAAAAGTATGTCTCTTGAGATGATGCTTGAAAGGATATGCATGAATAAAATGTGTATGCGGCTCAACAAAACTGCTCCATGCAGAAAAGAAAGGTTTTTATTCATTTGCAAACAGGAGCGACTTTGATTTTTTAACCGAACCTTTACATAAACAGAAAAATCTCAAACGTAAAAGGAGGCTTAATCAGGATGTAATAACTCAGCTAGTACAAAAATACAGTACAAATGAAAACTGTTACAAACTTGACACACTAACAAAGCCAATATTTTTATCATAATAGACCAAAAATAAAAGTTTCTAAAGGATTTATTCTCTGAAATATTCATGGCATGTTTGCCATTACCACATCCAAAGTACTTGCTGTTTAAGCGCTACACACTCCCTTTTCCAGCATTGTTTCTACCATCTTAGGTACGAATCCTTCCAAGAAGTGAAAGAAGTTCTGAAATGCCCCTGCCTCGATGTTGCTGGGCTCCAGAGTGAGCACTGCCTTTGTACTTTCTGTCCCACCCACCATCTGCGGCTGAACTTTAAACTCCAAAGCCTCTTTGAGCTCTGGCTCTTTGTCAGCGATATAAGCTGTGACCTGGGTCTCCAGCTCGGCACAGCTCCCCTCTGGCCTGGAGTCTGCTTCTTTCATCAGCTCCCGTCTCACTTTCCTGCGGCCGGCCCACACCATGTGCCTCTGCACACAGACCCACGGAGGGAATTGGGGCTTCCCCCTTTTTGCCACTCTTGGCTTTTTGCTTTGAGGCGACACAGAGGTGTCACTCCCTGAAGACAGCCGCCTCTTGGCACCAGCGACGGCACTGGGATCATTCTGGGATTCAACACTATCCAAGTCATCATTCATCGACGAATTGAAGGAGGCTGACGAAGTCTCCATTTCCTCGGCAGCATCAGATGAATGCTCACCTGCTGCGGCGGGTGAAAGGTCACACTTGAGAACCGTTTTCAAAACTCCCTCCACAGCTGAGCAAACCTTTCTGAACCACAGCAGCCGGAAGCCGTCTCCCGCCATGTGTAGCTCTTTGCGCAGGGCCTCTGGGAGCGACGCCGACTTGAAGGGGATGCTGATGATCAGCTGCTCTGGTTTGGCATGAGACACCTCCCCGTGCGGGGTAAAGAAGCGCACCAGTCCCCACGACTTGCCCTTGGTGGACTTGCGCTGGAACTGCAGGCTGCGGCAGTACTTCTCCGCTTCCTGGCACTCCCTCTGGAAGTTGCACTGGGAGCGCTCGTTCAGGTTTCCAGCCACGTTGTGGGAGAGCTCAAAGGGGTCCAAAAGATTGAGCGGGCCCAGTCTGGGACGGGAGTGAGGAGTCTTGGTGGGCTGCTCCTCTTCCATCATCTCATCTTCTTTATTTTGGCCGAGGAAGTTTATGACTGGGAGCGAGCGCCCCTCCCTGGGAGATATGACGCTACTGGCAAAATCAAACTTGGCGTAGAAGGAGAAGAAGCCAGCGAGCAGGGAGCCTGCACGGAGGAAACAGACTCACATTTAGCTTGTAGCTGGAAGAATAGAGCTGCAGTGAGAAACTGATTTAGCTCCTGTACATTACAGCTTCCCTTTTAAAGGATAAGTTCGGTATTTTTCAAGCTGGAGTTGGTTTTTGTGGTGATCCATCATTATTTACAGCCACTAATTTGGAGTAAGGACTTCAATGACATCACATCCAGGCCACATCACAGTTCCTGTAATGGCTGTAAGTAACAACGGATCGCCACAAAAATGCAACTCTGAGCCACTTTGAGCTCTCAGAGGGATCAGACCAGTGATTCATAACAACACAATGGTGAAAATAGGGAGTTTTGTGGCAGAAATTGCCGTATTTATAAGCTGTGTATCTAACCCCTTTCACTCCCATTATACTGGATGTGCGCTGATCGCTAGTGGATCAAAATATCTCCCGAAGGAGTTCAAGTTCCACCAAAACTGTCTGGGTGAATAAATGATCATTTTTCATGCTAGAAAATACGTCCAGGTTGAAAAAAAAGTGTATCCTTACAGAGGTCCTGTGTGTTCTTGCTGGGGGGGACAGCAATAGGCTGACTGGGGAAGGTGCAGTTCCACCCTTCAATCACACACTCTTCTTCCTCACCTGCAAGAAGATGAATAAATGAACGATTATGGAGGAAAAAAACCATGAGACACTACTGTTCAACTGAGACCATCCAAATGACCAAAAAATAAAGATTCTCCACTAATGCTGATTCTTTTTTCACTTATATCTCCCAAGTTGTAACCATTAGCATCTCAGGCCTCCACACAGGGGAGTGAAGAACAGAAAGGAGGAGGGAAGAGTTGAGGTTGCAGACATTTAATAACATGAGGCATCCTCCTGGATTGCATCATGAATTAAACACGAGAAGTGACACAGCTGCATTAGTCGTCTGTCCTCAGATCCTCCTCTGGCTCTAATCTGGGGATTGAAACCACATATGTTATTCTAAATATTTGGCTGTGAATGATTTCCACGTTAGCAGCAGGAGGACGGAGGCCTGGGGAGATGAGGAGGCTGGAGTACGATTAATGGGATGAGCTTTTTGTGAAACAATTCGGTGTTGATCCATATGTTGGATTTGGGTTTCCGATGCTGAGAAACCACATTCCTTTTCCAAGTTTCTCCTTTCGACTTGATCAAAACCGGATTATAATGCAAAATGCTGATTTCGAGCAAAGTCACTTTAAGTGATGGTGGGATTTTTTTTAACATGAAACTGAGCTTTGCCTTTTTTTCTCTGAACATTTACAACCCCCTTAAAAGTTTTGCTATTTGTTTTCATCTTCTTATGTGAGCAGAGGTAACGCATACAGCTGAAAAACACTAACCATTATCTATTTTAGCTTCATTATTTTACATAACAAAACCTTTCCAAGAGAACAAGAGTTTATCTACTTATCTAAAATGATACATCAGCTGTAGAGTTGCAATCGTCATTTGCCCTTTTTGTGTTAGAGCTACGTAAACAGCAAACCCTTGCATAGAAACATCTACAAGAGAGCTAATAGCACGTTTATCAACTTTCTTGTGCTTGATAAAAATAATGTGGACAGAAATCTGTGTCCAAAAGGTGGAACAAACTGTTTACTGTCAATGCAGCTTACAGCAAAACTACGGACACACACTGAAGACTAAATTTCACAAAAGCTCATCCACTGATGAATTTAAGACTTGACTACTTTTTTGTCATTGCATAAGACACAACCAAAGCTAAAAGCTCCAGTAAAATAGGTCTAATGAAAAAAAAGATGCAAAAAATAAATATAGTGATAAATAGTTACTCTCCAACTTTCACTCACACACAGCCCATGTACACACACAGCCACAAACTACTCCCCCTACTCAGATACACATGAATCCACACACACACACACACTATAAAAAAACTAATCTGAGAGAAAAATTCCAGTTACAGGTCACATGTGTGTGGGTCCAGTAATAACCCATATACATGTGACCTGTATGTGGGTTGGGTCTGTTTAAGGTTGCTATGGCTCTGGGTAACAAGCTTTTCAATAAGTGAGAGGTTTTAGCTTTAATTTGTCTATATTTCCAACCTGAGGGTATCGGTTTGAAGAGGTGGTGAGCAGGAGCCGACAAGATTCATCAGATTAGGAGAGAGAAATTTCTGAAAACTTTGTGCTGCTAACAGCTTCCAGCTGTTTAAATGTTGCACAGCTAAACAAAACGATGAGTGTAGACACAAAGTTTAGTGATGCAGTGCTTACAGGCCATGTCTTTGAGCTGCTCCACGGTGGGGAGAACAGGAGGCTCACAGTTCTGGAGGAAAAAGATGATCAGCAAAGTCAGAGCGTAGTTGTTGAGAAGGGGGCCGCTGCCACTGGGATTACCTGCAGGTCACAGGTTGATGACAGGAAGAGGCTGCAATCAGAAAATGGCCATGAAATTGTAATTACAGTGAACAGATTTATAAAGGTGCAGAGGGTGGTGGATAAAGTCTGGAACTGTTGCTTCACCAGGAACACTTCGCTTGTTTTCCAGGTCACATTTTGTTATCAACATGTTTTACTGAGACTTGTGTCTTAACAAGTCGCAGGATGGATGGTGATTCCTGCGGTTTGTCATAGTAATGGATCCACTGAGTGTAAATCAAAGCAAACTATCTAGCAAAAATATAATTGCATATTCTGTTGTTTTTTGTTTTTTTTATTATCATTTCTGACGCACAACAATTTTCTTCTATTCGTGGAATCGCTGATCAAAGGAAGCGCTGTAAGATCCAGCTCTGAATTAAAACGGCCCCTTTACATGTTGTTAACTCCATCTTGCTCTTAAAATTCTGATGAAAGGTGAATTGGTAGCATTAAAGATATAGTTCAAAGGAAAAGGGCGAGATAAGGACCAGGAGTCTTTCCTGAGGAGGGCTTTTATTATGATTTCATTCAATATCAGGAATCACAGTCTGCATCCACAAAGAGCTGCAATTAATGTCTTTATTTCAACTGAAGCTTTGATACAAAGCTACTGAATAAAAGAACTCAGATCAGGGTGCCATGAGTTTGATCAGAGGAAAATGCAGCTCCACTGACATCTGCTGACCAAAGGAGGAAATAACTCCATATAAACACAGATAAGCTAAACACACTTATTACAGGTTTAAATAGATCTCCAAATCATTCGCAACGACCACATCCTACCAGCCAGCTGCTTCTGCTTTGCCCAGTAGCGGATGCTGTACACCAGAGGCCTCAGCCTGCCTTCCATCCCTGAACACAGCTGGAGGAAGCGGGTGTTCCTCACTCCCAGTCTAGTGAAAGAAACAGACATTTGTGCTCACTGTGTAACACAAAAATCATTTCTTATCAGGTCTGCAGAGGAATGATGCTTCACAATACTGCAGGAATAAAAGAAAAGATTATTTACTGACCTGTTGTTAATGGTGATGTCCCCGTGCAGGTTCAGCTCTTTGTGATGGAACTTGACGACAGGGAGGCGAGCTGTGCCGACCACATGCACTTTGTGCACGCTGGGGACACAGCGTTTCAGGATGGTCGCCACAAGCTCTAGAACCTCAGTAGGAGAGGCTGTTGATAAGTCGATATCAGACAGGATAGAGTCCTCAGAGCAGCCGTCATCAGACATGCCTTCACCTGGCTGGAGAAAACATGAAGGGACTGAATTCAATCATGATATTTTAAATTAAAATGTGTGGTTTCATAAACTTAACTACAGGATAACACAAAGGCAAGAACAACACTGGAAATCAATTCTGTATTATAAAAAAAAAACCTGTGAGACCTGGTCTGTGGTGGTCTTGGCACAGGCTTGGAACACCTTGGTGTTTTCAAGGTCCAGGAACAGGTCTAGATCACAGGAGTGGATCCCAAAAGTATTGACAGACGAGCCGAACGGCAGAATCTGACTGTCTGCAACCCGGAGAAAAGGAACCGTGTCAAAAGAGGGACAATTTTTCTCTCTCCAATATTTAACATCATCGTGCAAAACTTGCATACCTGGAAAAAACTCAACAAAAACCTCTTGAAGGAGCTGGATAAACAAGCCTCGAGCCTTCTTTTCATTTTCTCCCAGCTGAAATCGCTCAACTACGTACTGTATCTGTGCATCCACCTGACGGAGAACAGAGAACACCACCACTGTCCATTATAACTAAATCCTTACAAAACAAACATGCAGGCTAAATATTAGGGCTGGATAGTTAAGCAAACTTTGATCATGATTTCCATTTTCCCTTCTCACGATCATAAAAACACTGTAATCAAAGAAAAACGATTCATGTCTTTTAAGCACTTAAAAGAGTACTTTGGGTGTTGTTTTGGGCTGTTATTAATCATTTTTTGCATGTTGTAAGTTTTGCAAGAGTGTATGTAGATTGTGATTATTTGTTTTTAGTTATTTTTTTTACATATTTATATTTTTTCGTTCATCACTGAAGCCAGAAGAATCCTGAAATGAACAGACTGGTTATAGGAAGCAAGCTGCAGGAAGTATTGAGGATTTGCAGCTACGTCACAAAACCATGTGACTGTGTGTTTACGTCTCCATATTGGTAGGCAAGCTTGGTAGGCTTTAGCGTAGAGATTACTGCAAGTGTAGTGTGGAAAGCGTACCGTTTTGTTGAAATATTAATTAGTACGAAGCGCAGTGTTTATTTAGCCATGGTTACCACTTGTGTAGCAATGGGTTGTCATAACAGAAAATATAAGAGATCATAGAAGTCTGATTATTGATTTCCAGCCGAACAAGAAAAGAAATAACTGTAAATCGCGGCGGAGGACGGTGTGTGTATAATCTGTCCACGTCTTATTTTCTACTTTAAACAAATGATAAACACTTTAAACACAACCAAAACGAGATAATACATCTAATTTACATCTGAGTTTCTGGGATGTGCCAGAAAGAGATGATCTGTCAGAACCTAATGAAGCCACCGCAGGTCGCTCAGGTCCTCTC
>JAVQJG010073909.1:0-29318 GCA_036024015.1 Craterocephalus amniculus | reverse complement strand
CCTGATGTTAATTAACTATAATGAGCTCTTAGCTCAGAGAATTAATTTTACCCAATTTTAATGGATAAGTAAGAGTAATAAATGTGAGCTATATATAACCCAATTTATTTGAGTATTTTATTCCCTTAGGTCAGTTATCTTATACTTACAAAAGGGAATTAAATTTACCCAAAAAAAGTGGATGCAAATTGTTACCTCAGATTTATTGGGTAAATTCTATAGGTTGCTATTTACAGTGTAGATGTGTGTGTGTGTGTGTGTGTTTGTGTGTGTGTATAAAACATTATAACATGCATGATGTTTGACAGTGCTATAAGTACACCAAAACAGGTGTATTTAATTTTGTGGCTCTTGTAAAAATGTGCATAATCAAGAAACTGTACCTCTCTCTCTCAACACTGCTTTCCATCCTTGTTTACTTATTGCTAATCAACTTCAGGCTTGTTTTCCTTCACATCCCAGTAAATGACATGTTAATTCTGCCGGGACAGCCGGGTGGAAATGAGCACTGAAAGGAATTAGCAAATCACATTTTAACAAGGATGTCTGTGGTGATATAATGGGCCCTAATGAAAGCAATGTTTTCATCAATGTGCTGACAGCAAGGCATTCTCCCAGCTGTACCCTTGCCTTATATGGTAATCTCATGGGATGACTCAAAGCGCGAACAGAAGGGGATGAGATATGAAAACATGCACCGATCTGGTACTATAAATTCATGTGAGAAAATGGCTTTTTTCTAATGGTGAGAAATGATTACGTTTAGCCAATTAGTGCTAACGAAAAATGTCAACATCAGCGCTGAGACAGGAGATACTTTTCACTCCAATCACAAGTCTGACACTTTATATGTTAACAACTGAGTGTTCCCTCTCCTGAAACACTTTGTAAATATTTGCTGAAAAACACAGAGCTCATGCAATAGGAGGTTCTAAGAGCCTGCCATGGATTGTGAAGTAACAATGTGGCAGCTTAAGGATCATTTTAAAAGGTCTGTCTTGTTAGCATGATGACCCATGCTGCTTCAAGGTACCATAAAATGGATAATAAAGCAACAAGCACTCACTGAATAACTAATATGTATCATGTTACTCCTCTCAGCTGAGCACATGTATATAATGGGCTGGAAAATGCTGAATTATTCTATGTGTTAACGTGTAGCTCGGGTCACATTGTAGTTATCCTATATTAACGCTCCAGTTTTGAGTGGGTGCAAGTTGGCAAAATGAGACCTGTGTAACTCTCTGGATTTTGGGTTCCTAATTTTACTGTGATGTGCAAGATATGTTTTTCTGAACGCATGTTGCTGGTTTTGTTTTTCCTCCAATTCTAACACTACTCTGCATCACTTCCTTTGTCTTCTCAATTTATTGCACTTCGCATGAATTTACTATCTGGTCCACTGGATGGTCCATTTAGAAAATAATGAAAATCCCCAGTTTTCAGGCAGACCGGAGTCCCCTTCTTTGGTCCACATCAGAGTGCAGCTGGTGCTCGCTGGTAAAAATGGTAAAAAGTAATGTGCAGAAATAAGCCAAAAGTCGACTTTTAAGTAACCATACTAGATGACAACAAATCTGTAGACTGAGATGTTAGCTTTCCACCAAAATGAGCTAGTTTGGCCATGAAAAAAAGTCAGCACGCTCAACATAATCTTCCATCCTTCTTGTCACACTTCAGCCCCATCACATATAAAGACTGCATGACACCACACAGGAACATTTCAAGATGAGTTTAAACATTTAGTCTAGCAGCTGTTACAGCTTACTGCAAATCTCTCCTGGGAATTTCACAGCTAAAGTCTGTGTGCAAATGAGCTGGGAGGAAGGCTACATGAGGAAGGGGTTTGGGAATGGGGCGTTAATTTGCATTAGAACTTAGATCACTCTAGAAGGGAATATTCTTTGTTGCTCAAGTCTTTCTATTTTAAAGTATAGCGCATGAAAAACATGAGCACATGATCTAATCTATTTAACAATTAAATTATATGGATTACAGTTTGATTAGACGCTAGGCATTAGCTAATAATTCCCTACACCGTCATATATTTAGTCACAAACTAGTTGAAGATTGATTGGTAACAACTGAAATATTATTTTAACAATGAAAATCTAATTAGCATGATATGAGGATATGGTATTTGATTTTCATAAACAAATCAATGACTTAATTCAACATTTTAAGGCTGGTTGAAAAGGATCCTGTGCCACATTATAGCAAGTAATTCCCAATGAGGTGAGCAGATACATGGCTTCTTTTCCCCAGAGCTGTACAGTGTTTAAATGAAGCCATTTTGAGGATTCAAAATGAAAATCTCTGAACATCTCACGATGGTGCAGGTATTTTTATTCCCACTTCTTTTCAGGCAACAAAAAATCAAATGCTATGAAATACAGTGAATCTTTTTCTATAAAAATTGATCAGCTGTGAATTTCCTTGTTCCATATGTATCTAAGCTTATTGGATTATCTGATAATGAAGAAATACACACCCGTCATGAACAGTAATAAAGAAAAGGCATTTGTAGAGGGAGAAAGGGATGTAGAACAGGAAGTGAAAAACAAGTGAAATGTGTCAGGAATAAGAACTCACTTCCATCACATAGTGCCTATCTGCCACCTGCTGAAGGGCACAAAAACAGTAAAGAGCATTTTCAAATTCAATCTCACTGGTTTAGATGAAGGAACAAGGCATAACAGCAACAGAATGGACATCTGAAGAAAGTGAGGAAGGAAGAGAGGAGTCATCTAATGGATTTTGAGAAAAGAATTGTATTTCGGGCGCACAGTGAACCGTAGCACTTAGACATCCCCAAAGAGTTCACTTGAGGGGGGTAATTCAGGTTAACACTGCAGAAAAATGGAAAACAGTGACCTACTCATGCTACAGGTCTGAATGACTGGAGTCGTGTGAGATGGCTAGCTAGAAAGAAAAAAAAGTAAATGTTACACAATAATTCCTGTGACACACAAGTTGTTTTAGACGTGTGAAGGGAGATGAAAAGCAAAACTTAGGATGGCTTGATCCTGATTAACAAAAAAGTTACTATAAAGCATCTCAGAGGAAAAGAGAAAAGAAAACTTTTTTCAACACTCGGCGTCAAAATGCACAATGCGATACTGTAAGTTTCCAGTTAAATTTCTACCTCTAGTGAAATGAGAAAATCACGCATCAAACACCCTGCGACTTAGCTGATGTTCTCTTCATCTTTCCAGGATGTGAGGAGTTGTCAAAGTTCTTGAGGGTGAAAAAAAGTGATGATTATGTCTCTAGACAGCAACTCTCTGCAGCATCTGGAAAAACCGCATCTAAAAAACGGGGATAAAATGATGCTTTAGTACTTCCAATTTTGTCAGGAGCTCCTGAGCGAAGGAGCTGGCAGCATTCATCCGACTGGTTTGTGAACATGTGAGGCAGCAAAGAGGTGCTCTGGTCCATCTTCCTGTCAGAATAATAAAGTCCACAAACCGTAAACTCGTCATACAGTAAGCAGGCGTTACAACACACCAGCGAGTCAAAGGAAAAAAGAGACTTAAACTTGTGTTAAAAGTATCCTGTGAGATTTAAAGGAGTATATTTCCTGCACCTGAACAAACTAATTAAGCTTAATTTTTAGCTCCTCTCTAAAAAGGTGTGACAGCTACACAAAGATGGGATCACAAGGGAGGCAGATGGCTCACTGGGTTCCTGTTTGTTTTATTCAGTGAAACTAACACCCTTAAAAACACACATGCGCGCACGCACAATGCATGTTGCTATAAAAAGATGTACATGAAGCTAAGGATATTTGCTTTATTAATCACAGACTGCTTCTTTGCAATGTTACACTACATCTTTTGATTTGACTTTGCCCTATCTGTCAGAGAATTAAGGACTAAGCTGCCGGCGGTAAGCTCTGCCATCTATTTAAAGCCTTCATTTTCAGACAGAACCATAACACCTTCTTCTAACCTGGCTTACACATCCAACATGCTTTTCTTTAAATGCAGGATGTGACAATATTTGGCTACTAAAGAAGTTTCTCTGACAGCAGGAGCTTAGTTAAAGGAGTAGAAAGCACATCCTGCCTACGTCACCATGCCGCTGAGTGCATCATTATTAATAGAAGACGGGCAGGTTCACGCACACTGATTACTGAACCAAATTGGAATACAGCGGCATTAATATTGACATTCTCATTTTCTCATCCTGGAAGGTTTGGTTTGTCCGGAGTACGGGAGCCATCGCTGGCAGCTGATGGTAATCGCTTAAACTGTTCAGTTGTCTGCTCATTTCCACTGACAGTTAATTAGTCTCAACTCTATTTGCACGACAGATGTGTTGAAGAGAAAATTGTGTGAATGCATTAACCTGTTATTCAGCACCATTCAGCTGTATCTTGTCTGCACTTTAAAATAGGACATACCAAGCAATGTTTACAGGTTAATGTGAGTGTGTGTATGTGTGTGTGTTTGTGTTTTACTCCTAAATTGAAGAACTATCCATCAAATATTCCTGTCTGACTTCATCATACAATGTCGCTATTCACTGAGAGGTCACTAGAAGTGAGATATTGGGACCTGATGTCCGAGTTTGGTGAAACCAGAGTTTTAACTTTGAGTTTCTTTTTTTTGTTTTATTATCTTTTCTGTGATGGAGTTCATGGTTTTCTTTCTTGCCTTTATCATCACTTTTACTTTGACACAAAAAGGAGTTGAAACTGTATAAAAACGACAGCCAGGCAGAGCCGGCTGTGAATGCCAAGGGCCTATCAGGGGAGCAGCCCAGGAATGAAGCATGACAACAATCATGATCACAACAAAGTGGGTAAACAAGAGGGGAATATCCACAGCAAGGAGGAGCTGTGATAGAGCGGGGGGAAGGACACAGCCAGGCCAACGAGAGAAAGGTGAAGAATGTGTGCTGACAAGATAAATAGAAGGCTGAGAGTACTGCGTGGCTGGGACAGTGCTCTGCTGAGGACAGATTGAGTGTGTCACGAGCTGAAGTGACCATGCAGAGAATCAAGGGCCTGAGGAGATGGCTGTGGAAAAGTCAAGAAAGCACAATGACAGTGAGGATTATTAAACCTGAGTAGTGACGGCTGTTTCTTATATAGTTTAACCTCCTCTCTCAGTGCTTCAAACAAGGAGCTGGAGGACGCGGTGGGGCCGTATCTACTGAACTGTATGATATCGAGAGCAAAATGAACTGATGGTAATGGATGATCAGCTTCTCCTTCAATGTTGGATAATCCTTATGTGAGTTTACCTTCGTGCACTGAGACCTTGCACGGCATGTTTTAGCACTAACATCTGACCCATACACTCACCTAAGAGCCACATATCACTTCTATGGCACCTCTTACTTCTGCTGTTCCTTGCTATCTGCGCTGCTTTACAGTATATACAGTGCATGTGTATTAGTGGCCCTGCGGTTGCATATGACACGACTCATATCGTCATTTGTGGCTTGGCAATGACAGTTACCTGTTAACTAGTATATACTTGGCCTAGAATAAACATTAAATTTAAAAAAGTGGCTAAAAACAACCTCAAGTGAGCATAAAAACACTTGTGGGGACTTTACTTTTTTCTAAACTCTTTTTCCTCTACATTTACTTCACAGAGCTGTAAGCACGGTTGTCGCAGGTTTTCTGCACCTACAGTAGCATCCACAATATTCACAGACATCCTCTGTCCCAACCATGAGACAGAGAATGGGAATAACAGCATGAAGGAGGGAAAAAACACTCATATTGCTTTAGTGGAGTGAAGACAGCCAGTCTTAAATGTTTCACTACAGAAAAAGAACACTCCAATCACAAGGCAATGGTTGGACTACAAAAGAGTGTCTGCGGTCCTCAGTGCCCTTTCTCTTCAGGTTTAACCTCTGTGATTTAATTAAAACAAAGACAATCCATGTTGTTCAGCCTGCTTTGTAATTACAAGAGCTTATGATCTTGGATGTTTTCCAGAGGAAGGATGTGTCAGCTTATATGGGTTTGAATGCAGAAGTCAATAACTCATCAGCAGCAATGGCACAAAAACACAAACAGGCAGTCAACTGTAAACAGGATAACAGATCAACATCCTAACACACTAGCACTAACACACACACACACACTTTCCTCCAAATACAATTACTCACTCCCCCGTCACACACAGAACTGGATAAGTGTGGCCACATGTGAGAGACAACTAGTTATCAACCAGTCTGGTGTCTCTGTAAATGTGAAATATAAAATGGTGATTCATAGGTTAAATCATGAGTAACTGCGCTGTGGTATTTTGTCTCTTTCAATGTTCTACCTCAGTGTTGAATAGAAATCTAAATGTGGTCAAAACAGAGCACACCTTGGCTTTAACTTATGTTTAACTTAAGTGACATTTCTGTCACTTAACAATGTGGATATAAAATCAGGATGTTTTTAGAAAAGGTCAACAGCCTGGAAATGCTTTGAAAGTAATTACTGGTCAGCGTTTTCAGTCACAGTTTCAGATTTGTGTTGCCATTTTTTTTTTTTTTTACATTCATGAGAGCAGCTTCAGTGGGAATTTAACTGCATTTATGTACAGTATCAGTGAGCACAGTGAGTTTGGTCAAACATATTCGTTCTGCCAAAAATTATTGTCCTGAAGTAGTAAATTCTCAACTGACATTTATTGAAACTTAATTATTTTGTTGTTATTGGATTCAAATTTGGGATTTGTTATTGTTTAAAAAAAGGTTTGTCTTATGCACTTCATTTTTAGATCTGACATAAGGGATAGAAAACATTTAGTAAAGTTGTTAAAATACAGTAACTGAACATTATTAAAACAATTTCAAAAATATTTTGGGGAAAGTTACTAAAAATATATATGCATTCTTGCTTCCAGTTTGTTTGTTTTTTTTCAACTGAAATCCTTTAAGATTTAAGACACAGCTGAATCATAAATGTCTCGTAAGTAGAGCTGAATGGCTGCACATGAGCTAATTCAGCCATATGATTCAGCTGCTTAGTATCAGCATGGCGTTTACATAGAAAGTAATGGTTATTCATATGACCTAACCCGGAGTAAAGTGGTCACTGACCAGATGTGCCCTGTTTCTAACATGGCACAAACATCAATGTTAATGTTACATTGAATTAGCTCACCTGAATTAGCTAAGGCTGCAACCTCCTTGTCCGTTTTTAGCCACACATCTCCCTCATTTGTTGTCTCCATCTCGTAATTGCCACTCTGATGTAGGTTCTTGTTTTTTCCCAATTATGATTTCTTTTTCGTTTTCGTGGTATTTAGACCTCCCTCTCATGCGGCAAATAATAAAAATGGTTCTCTGTGTCAGTAGAAAAAAAGAACAGATTGTGTTCCCCACGGTCGTATTTACTTCATCCTTCTCCCCAGGAACTAGCAACTGTGGTAGCAACATGGGGGGCGGGGTGTGTTGCTAAAACGCGCTGTGCTAACGTATTTCAAGATAGCAATGCAAAATGGCAGCCTTGTATTAGGCACGCCACCACGTATGTATTTATAAATAACTAATTCTAAGCAATGAGAATGTTTTTATTTTGAGGTGATTGTAAATAGACTTTTTTAAAATATGTATTGTAAGCAATGCTTGATTTTCATTTTTAAAAAAGACAGATTAATTACACACTGTAACTTTAAATGGAAAGTGAAATGGAAAAAAATCTAAATGATTCAAATTCAAAAATTATATTTTAGAAATAGGGGAAGCAAAAAAATGTACATCTCTGTACCACTGTGCAGCAAATGTTTTGTTTTGGTAAGAACTGCCTGGAATATATTCAGACTAGCACACAAGTCAAATATATTATCCTTGTTCATAACTTTATAGAAAAAAAGATAAAACATGTTCACACTTTCTGCACTCATTTCCACACCGTCAAACCTTTATTACCACGTTTTATATAAAACATTTTGAGCTGTTTTATAAAGATCTCATTCCACACTAACACTGTTGTTCCCTGCTTTCAGAAATGCCTTTACACCTTGCAACTCCTCTTTAGAGGAACAGGGAGGGATTTTTTTACCCTTTTAATCAAGTGAATTCAGTGCTTTTCAGTATAAGAAATAAATGTGCTTCATAGATCCTTGTTAGAATGTGGTGTTGTCCAACAATTACTTAATTCATTATACAGTTAACTGATTAATGTTTTGGTGTGGAAGGGAGTGGGAATAAATGAGTTGCAGACATTTCCTTCTTCCCAATCTTCCCATTGCTTTTTTAACATAAAATGAAGTTATATGGATTTAGATTTTGCTTTTCATGAATTACTCATTTGTAGGTTGTAGACTCTCTTCCTGTTTCTTTCTTTCTCTTGTTATTTTTGTTTGTTTGTCCACCTAATAAAATAGCCATAGAACTGATCAACAACCACCCCATAACCAACGGATTTATATTATAGATTATCAGTGTTATTCTTTGCAACCCGAGAGTACACGTTACCCATTTTAAACACTGGAACAAAAACTCTTATCCACACAGCTACTGTAAAGAAAACTCTGCCCTTCATGCTTTTGCAGAAGCAGCTAAACTGTCCTTCAGGCAGGGACAAGTCAGCACTCACGGTGTGTCTGTGTGAGACAGTCTTTTTAAACACGTCCTGCAGAGATCAGGCTGCCTGCCCTACACTGTCAAGTATGGAGGGAGTGCCATCAAGCTGATAATGAACCATCAGTGCAACCATGGTACATGATTCTGCAGCCACCGTGGAGCTCCTATGTGTGAAGTTAACCACAGCATCATTAACTCTGGCTTACAAATAGGAAAAGTAATTTTGCACGTGCCTGTTCTGGAGTTCTACCTGACATTTGTACTTATAAAATCCTTTTTACTTTGTATTTTAAGAACAATATGCTCTGTGTCAGGAGAATAAAAAAATCTGAAAGTGATGGATCATAGAAATGTGTTTAATATTCATGAATAAATCTGTATCCGAGAAAGAGAGACTGCAGGCAGCAATGGACACTAAAGTTTACAGGCTGCTTGGAGCCACTGAGCGCCCCAAACAGAACTATGGGAGACTGAGGAAGAATATAAATTGAGCAATAAATTAGTCCTTCTGGAGCCTGCACAACAGGAGGTGCAAGATAGGACAGACCCGACTGACTAAACTTTCAAATCCTCAACTTGCAATTGCACTGCAGCTCAGACACTTTCTTCAAGGTACAGAAACTCCAAAAGGAAAAAGTGGACATTCATGTGCTCAAGACAATCCCAGAGATCACTACAAAAACCTAAATGCTGAAAAAAGCAGAACAAACAGCATCAGCACAAAGTTTCTTCCAAATAATGTCCCTGCCTTAAAGAAACTACAGGATGAAGGAAAAGATTGCTGATGTGTTTCAATTGAGCAGTTTTTAAATAACCTAGTGCAGCACCCATCATTTTATCTAAGAAGAAACAAACCATGGTAATGCAACTGTACAGCTCAGTGATGTGTTCCTACATCTCTTTGGTGCAAGGTAAAAACTCCAATCATGTTTTGGATACAAGCTTAATATGATAGCAGTTGTTATTAGTTATAAGTTGTTATTTCTTCTCATGGGATCTGCAAGCCATAGAAGAAAAAAAAGAAAAACAGCAAACTCATCCTAAATTAAAGTTAGCTTTTTTCTGGTCTACAGGGAAAGTTATTCTTTAAAATCCAAATCCTTTCTTTGACAGTGTAAATTATTTGTCAAGCTCACAACAAGAAAATCCATCCTAGAAACGGAAAAATATAAGATCCAAGGAAGAATACATTTGTCATCTGTCTTGTCTGGCAGGCAGGATGATGAATGCAGTTCTCTACCTGTTATAAGATCTGCCTCCCCTGTCAGCTTTTTGGGCTCTTTAACTGGTTTACTGAATGATGTACATCACGACAGCATCACGACAATCCCTGCCACCGCTCGGAGCATTGTCGAGACAAGCTAATGCTGTGAGAAGAACACAGGGCAATTTATTTCTCAAAAGGCAAAGACACTGGGGATAAAACAATCCTCCGCACCTCACAGATGAAGTGAAAACATGCCTGACAAATGAATTAGTCAACATAAGCGTGTACTTGTGTCACGATCACAGGATATCACCTGAATGCAGAAAAATGTTGTTTCAGTTAAGAAAAAGACGATGAGGACTGCGGAAAATGTTCACCTTGTGCTCATTAAAGTAAGGCATCAATGCAAAAACATTAATCTATAAAATTAGTGGGTTAGTCTAGATTTTTTGACACATCAATGCATAGATACCTAAGATATTACTCATCCTATATCATATATTCAAATTCGGCATTTTTTGGCAAGAAAAACTGATTTTGGGCATGTAGGCAACTTGTCCCAGTGGTGAACCGAATCCAACAAAAATCATGTCATCCGCCTTATTCATTAAGATTCGGATGGTTTTTAAGCCTTATATTTAGTTGTTTTTTTATGAGCATGTGTCTGAAAAGTGTTTTATCATGCCATATTAGAAATCTGAATTTGAAATTATGTTGACCAGAAAAGCTGAATTTGGACATTTAGGCATCTTGTCACAGCTGTGAACTGAATCTAGTTTTGGGAAGTTTTCAACAACATATTTTTTTTCTTTCTTTATTCAAAAGCTTTTATCGTTTAAGTTATTACCATGGGATTCACTTTTTTAATTTTTCCATTTTATGCAAATTAATTTCAATGAATGAAAATAAAATTGCAAAAAGAAAAAAACTCAAACAAAACAGCAACAAAATTAAAACTACAGTATGAAAAATTGCAACAAAGAAAAAAAGAAAACAATTAATTAATGGCAAGTACTAAGTAGGATTATATAAATGTGCACAACTACTTTCTTAGGCACCTTTATACACATATATATATATTATACATACATTTACATAAATATCCACACATACATACACATATATTTACCTAGATATGTATAAATATGCATATATATTCTAAAATACACATGCCCACACCTAGTCGTTCTCATATTTACCTATTCTTGTGTATGTGGAAGTTAAAAAAATCTAACTACTAATTTTCAGGGACCACCTGAATAGAATTTCCAGCTCTACCAAAGTTTTAAGATTGTGCTTCTTTAAGCTGTAATGAAAAGGTTGGTTTCTCCGTCATACCTTAAATTTAAAGGATGATTGCCTTCAGGATGATTCATTTCATTTATCACACTATTAATCACTCACTCCTCACATCTGGAATCTGTTCACACTTCTTAGACGTTGGTGGTGATAATACACCGAATAAACGTTGGTGGTGATAATACACCGAATTAAAAAAAAGAAAAAAAACAAAAAGAAGAAGATCACTGTGGAGAAATATGATCAGAGTGATGACTCGAAAAAAGGAACATCAATGCCAGCAGGTTTACAGTTGAGTGGGAAAAAAGAATAACATATATACTGGGCATCTAAAACCAGTTGCTGGTGTTATGACTGAAATTTTGTTTTGCTTTTCCAAGACTCAAAGGGCGGCAGTGTTTTGAAGATCACGCAAGGTCTAAAAATATAGAGAGAAACAGAAATCCCAGCACAGAAGTCAATAACAAAATGTTTGCAGAAGACTTGAGAGACGGCCCAGCTTGAGAGAGCCGTGAAAACAGCAGAGATAACGCCGGGCAGATTCCTGGCAGAGCACAACACTGCATCGAGAACCTCAGACCATTTAGTGGATATTTTAAACTACAGGCTGTTTTCAAAGCCTGCACAGAGCGTCAGTTGTGCCTGTACAAAGATAACTACTAAACTCAGGCTTGTTTTTTGGTAAAATGGTGAAATAAGCATTTATATCTGTTTTGTGTTCTATACTAAAATACAGCCGCATAAAATGTCTGTTTTGCATTTGCTGCTTTAGCTCAGGGACAGATGGTTTACATTAACAAGTACTGATATGAAGAATTAATCTGAATACTATTAAATGTTACAGCATTTGATATTTATTATGTATCAGCAAAGTATATCTCCAGGTACTGATGAGGCAAAACTTTAAACATGTTGGTTCAAGAGAAGCCAAGTAGCTAAACATGACTTTGCAGGATGGAAGTCTTTCTGCACTCTACACAGAGAGAGGGGTTGCTTTGTAAGAGGTGCTTGTCTTCAAATATTCAGTTTGATTCCTTAAAACTGTAATATAGACAGTGTTTGATAGTGTGTTATTGGAGCTGCTGATGGTCCTGAGCCACATCTGGATACATTTTATGTTAGTGCAATTATTTTCCCCAAAGTACGATAATTCTGAGCTACTGGTACAACAACACTTCATTGTATCTAGTCCGGCAACAACAGAGGTGAGAACTGTGGTACAAGGTATGTTAAACCATATATTGTCATTCACAGTGTCTGGATCTGACCATTTCTCAACAAATTTTGATTCAAGAAGCATTTTTCTTAAACTGCAGTTTAGCCTAACTTTGATTAGTGTGTGACGATGGATGTGTTGATAAATGGTACAATCCAGGCTTGCAGTACAATGACTTTCAGCCAAACTAACCTTGTTGGCTCTTTCTAAATACCTGATACACATCACTGAGACAATTTCTGTTTTTACTAAACAACATCTGTGTTAATGATGTGCTCTGATTCTTGTTCATAAAGCATAACACTTTTTAACTTTTAAAACTGTACAAAGTTTGGATTTGTAGGCAGAAAAAGGGGCCTGCAGAGATGCAGCTGCTTGTTGGACTCAAATGACCTCCTTCCAATTTTTTAAAGGCCTGCATCCACCATCTTAATCTGCTCCCTTGGAATTCTAAATCTTTTCCATTTATCTGTTTAGGCAGTTGGTAAATGTAATTACCCTTTCAGCTCTGTTTCAGAGCTCGCTTCTGCCAAATAAGCCTGGATCACCGCAGATTTCAGCCCCCTGGTTGTGCATGCACCTCTGTGATGATGTTGCATCTAACATGTCTTAAAGCTCCAAACTTATGCAAACATTACTGTGATGGGTGACAGGTAGAGCAATACTGAGCAATAAATGATAAAAACACTGTTTTAAAAATGCACAGCTGGACATGTGGGAGATTTTAAACCTGAAAGCTTGAGCTGTGGAAGAATGAAAATGCTGTATTTTAGAGTGAGACCAACAGTTTCACACTTGCAGCCTGACTAATGAATCATGAAGTGAGAAGGCACTGCCTACTTTATCCTCCTACAAAAAAATGAGGTAGATAATACCCGACTCTGTGGTCATTTTTATAGCATAGAATCTGTGGAGTTATGATGACTTCACCAGGTTTCACCAGCTGTTGATGACCCTAGAGGTCAAATCAGCTTTCATTACAAATTTACTTGCTTACAGATGCATAAACAATACCCAGCTGACAGATGCAGCTGTTTTCTACCAGCTTTTAACTCAATACATGTAATTTAAAGAGGGAGTTTTCACTGTTCTGGTGAACGTTTTTCTATATGTGTACATATATATATACTTTATTTTCACTCACCCCCTCATCTCCCTACGTTTGAGTAGGCTGCTGATCTCGAGCTCTGGCCTGGGAGCTTGTGGGCCCTGTGCAGCATGGTCGCTGTTCTAGGTTTGCACTCTTCTGGTCTGGGATGTCTGATGTTTTTCCAGGTATCTGACAGCAAACACAAAGGTAATTGTAATCATTGCTTGAACAACAACCATTGTACTGCAGGAGAATAGCATGCTGTTTGGTAGGATTTGTCTCGAAAAGGGCAAACTCATGTTTGCTTGATGATCTTTCCCCGTCAAACGAGGACAAATAGAAAAAGAAGATGGATAGATTGAGACATTTTTCCTTTCAATCTCAACATTCTTGCGCGAGGCCCCGAGGGTCGATCTCTGAGATTAACACATCGTAGGGTTTAAGAAGCTGTCTTCCTTCCTGTTTTCACTGTCATCCTCACCAGCTCAGCCTTAATTGGCACACTCCTGTAAAAACTGAGAATTTGAACAGTATAAATTTAGATACCAAAGCAAAGTTGCGGGTCTCTTGAGGCGCCTGAGACAGTTACCTCCTCCCCCATGCATCTTAAACAATGTGAGCAGGCAAAAATCAAATCTCTGCACATTTTCTGGGTCGGTTTATGTTTTTCTTAGCAGAGGTATTGTCTGAAAGCTGTCTGAAGCAGTATGAAGATCATGATGCTTTTTATGTTGGGATACAAGGGCTACACACAGCGCACCTAATGACTAAAACAAAGGCGTGAGCGCATCACCTCTGTTTCGTACACCCTACACTGGCTTCCTGTCTGCTTCAGTGTGAAATTTAAGGCTCTGTTGATTGTTTTTAAGTGTTTTGCACTCCATGGAGCATACCTTGGCTTGTTATTGTTATTACCTACGCCAAGATAATTAGAATGCCCACAATCATTGGAATTTTATTCATTCATTTACAATGGCTCGGTGGTCTTGACTATCTGAGTGCTTCTAGTTTATATTTGTGATGATGATCTTTATGTGTGATTGCAGCTGAGAAGCACTTTATCAGATCAAATAAAATCAAACTTTATAGCACATTTCATGCATAAAAACAATACAAAGTGCTTCACATAATAAAACAATTTACATCAAACACATTATAAAACACATCCATTCGTCTATCACACTCATCCACAACCACCTCCACCCCTACCCTATTATCCCCCTTTAAAACCTTTGACTCAAAGTCAGAACAGCTAAAAGAGAAAGAAAACTAAACTAGAAAAATGGCCAAGTACCAGGTGAGGAAACTATATCCTTGGGGTCCATCAAAACCAAGAGCCACCCCCACCAACGACCACCCAGGTTTAATAAAAGCTTCAACAGAGTAACAGGTTAGGTCATAAAAACAGTTTGTGGACATCTGGTGTTTGATGGGATGAGGGTCCTTCCATGGTCCATGTTCCCTTCTCTTACCAATAAAGCCAAACTGACATCTCCACTTTTCTATCCCATTGACAGTTTTGTCGTTCTCTTCTTCTCTATACTTGCTTCTTAACTGCTTGGCTTCAAAAGCAGGAACCTGGTGGGGATGGAGGAGGGGGCGAACCTGCAGACAGCAGACCTCTTTTTGTGCCAGGGCCTTGCTCTGTGCCAACATTTCTGTGCATCAGTGTGAATGTGAGCACCCTGGTATTTATTCTGAGCTGTAGAGCTGCAAGTCTGCTTCCATGTGGACCTTGACATGGCTCTCCATTGGATCCTCCAGCCTTTTCTGGCAGGAGACTCTGCACTGATGACAATAAATTATAGCAGCAATTAAATGCTGAAAAGACATGAAAGCTATTGGATATCTTCTGTTTCTCCTACAGTAGCAGGTGCTATTGGTATTAAATCATTGATCAAGCGCATTTACTTACAACACCCAAAAGACTCCAAAGCAAAAACTGAAAAACTCTGGATATAATCTAAAGTAGTCCAAAACTAAAAAAGCAACAAATAAAATGCAATGGCAAAATAATTAATCCAGCAAAAACTTCTAACCACACCACAGGAATTTCAGCCCATCACATGGGTGTCCGTTAGGAATGTAAGTAAGTTAAACAGGTTCATTGCATTGGCAAGGCAGGGCTAATTTATTCATAGAGCACATGTCATGTATAGGACCATTCAAAGTGCATTACATCAAAACAAAAAAGTGAAAAATAAAATTAAATAAAAAAATAAAATAAAATAAGATAAAACAAAATTAAATTAAATTAAGTCATGATTAAGTGAGGAGAACAGAAAAACAAAACCAAGTTTAACATTCAAGCTTTAAATAATTGTCTTTCAGATAGAAGCTATGTAAATGCAGCAGAGAACGGGATCTTTAACCTGGATTAAAATAAACAGAGTGTTTCTGCTGATCTGAGACTTTGTGAGAGTTTGTTTGACATGTGGAGTGTAGAAGCTGAATACAGCTTTGCTACAAGGGAGAGATTAAAATGCTGCAAGTTAGATTAGTCATGTGTAACAAATAAAAAAGATGATCTGAGAACATCCCAGCAGGAAACTGCAAGCAAAATGCTCCCTCATTAATCTTGCTGAGACAGTTTGCATCTACTACTGGTTAAAGTCCTCAGGAAATCAAACTTGATGTTTAAATGTTTGTATTGACCTACATTCTGAATAATCTATACGCTAGCACCGGGCCCATCAGCGTCACCCTACATGGTAATTGTTCAGTTTAGTCAATTTATCTTTTAAATTTCTAATTTACTGAGAATGTGTTTGCAAATGTCCATGACCCGTTGCATTTTAGGGGTTTTAAAAGCTTGAATCCAATAAAATGTGTTGAATTTTACATTTCAAGCTTAGCTAAAGGCACATGATAGACCTCTGCTTTCCTGTGTGAGCTTTTTAACTTTGATTCTTATTCGGTTGAGTCTAGGTTAGAACATCTCACCAGATTATTACACAGCAGTTTGCTATAAAAGCTGTGTATGTTCTGACATCCAGGAGATGGCTCCAAGGCTTCCAAGGCTGAAAAACGTAAGCTGTTACTTGAAGATGGATAGCAGCTGAGATCTGAATAATTTATATCTAATTATTAGCAGACACCCTGTTCCTTGATTTAATTATATTTTTACTTTTTTTTTCTTTAGAGATTTAAGCAATAATTTTAGCTTAAGAATGATTTCTCCTCTTTCAGGCATGCTCTCTCATCCAAACTGCTCTCAGCAGCCAACTCTCAAAATGCCTCGCTAAGGTGTACATTTTAAGCTGCTAGTCCGTCTGTCTGGATGAGTCACAGATCTTGGTGCAGGAGAAGCTAAACATTTGGTGAGACATCAGATTTCTCGAGGGAAACAATTTGACAGAAAAAAAATGTAATCTGCAAAATATGCTGTGCTGCTATAAAATACGCCAAACATAAATACCCACCTGAGACGGATATACCGTGTACGCATGGAGGTGTCTTCCTCCCACATAAATTCAGCTCCGACTTGCCCCAGCAGAGCCCCAAGCAGTAAAGTATCACAATTTTTTGCTCAGCGCCCTCCTTATGTGTTCATGTAAAAACAACAACACTCAGCTCGGTGCGCTCACTGCTGCCACAGCACATCTATCTACTGGCATTACTTACAGCGCAGTGGACTACGCTTCATTTCAGTTCTGAGTATCTCTAAAAATTTGTAAACTGTGAAATGTGGTTGTGATGTAAATGTGTTACTGGGACAGAGGAAAGAAGGGAAAGGGAAGACAAGATTTTTATGGTGTTTAAGGCCAGGTTCAAGCCTCATTTGAGCTGAGTTTTTGGCAAACATTTTGACGCACTAAAAGGTTCAAAAGGCATCTTCAGATTATGATCCAAGCCTCCTTTAGTTTTTCATTCACATTGTTTTGGTACAGGAGTTTTCTTCTAACCAAAGAACATTGTTCCAGAGCTGGTCTGCCCAAGGTTTTACCAGGCCATATTTAATCCCTCCAGTCATTTTTCTCAGGGTCTTGTCCCAGTTGGGCGTGCGCCTACAGTAAGCCAATCTATCAGGGTGCATCCTCACTAGATGTTCATACTCAGCTGATTCCTTGTGATGCAGAGGAGCAGAAGGTCCCCCGATGCTTGAGCTCCCAACCCTACATGCCTGAGCCCTGCCACTGTTCAAAGGAAACTCATTTCAGTCATTTGTGCCCTTTGGCTTAGCTCCAACTTCCCTACAGTGATGCAAGCCCCTCATTACTGCTGAAAAACAACCAATAATAAATAAAACTTTCCTTAATTATAAGTAAGTAAAATCAAAAAAATGTTTTTTTCTTTTTAATTGAGTTATAAAATAATAAAAAAAAACAATGGTCCTGGTCCAATGAAAGCACTTTGCTGATGAGCAGTGGATAAAATACCTGTCAAGAGAAGCTTGACTGACAGTTAGAGAAAACACGCCTCAAAGAATTGTTCAACAAAATATTAGTTTATAAGTGACGTAATGTAGTTTGGTTTGCGATATATTTAGCTTTTTTAGACATCTGTATGTAACAGCAAACCACTGCAGTATCTTGTTGCCTGTTCCATGGAATCACATTGTGTTGAATTACCGTACCATGTTTCGCTCTAACTCTCTACTTTTACCAAAGCAGGTTCCCCCTCCTTACTCTTACACTATATTCTCTGCATCAGTCATACAAATGTATTTTTCCATAAGTACAAACACTATGTGGATGAAAGGTGTTCTTAAAACCAATAAAAAAGAAAACATAAAAAAAACCTGCTTTGATTAATTATTGCTTAGCCCTAAAACATTCTTCCATTGTGCTGTTCTGGTCCCCAACCCAACACACACACACACACACACACAAACACATTTAAAGCTAAAATGCTCATTATAGAGGAGATTGTAATCTCCAAGATTAAAGCTGCCTGAATCAAGCAAATTGAATGAAATCTCTGTAGGCTTTGCAAGTTTTCATAACCTTCCCAACTTTGCACAAAAACACATCAAGTAGCATAAAAATCTGTTTCCCATTGTGAAGCAGTTTATCTTCAGAATTAAATCCCATTCTGATTAATGATCACCATAATAGATACGTTTCCCGCATTACCTCCTGGCCTGCTTCATGTGCAGGATTAGAGAAAAGCCAGCAAAACTTATGTTGTGAAAATTTAATTTTGCTGCTGCTCTGGATCACTTTCTTTAAAAGAGATTTTTTTCCTTTTTAATTAAAGCTTATTCTGCAAACCGAGTGTGCTCACTGACCTCTCATTGTATCGCACACTTAACACCACTCAAAACAAACAGTATCTGAAATTGTTTCTTAGCAAAGCCTTCCTCAGATATGCACTCCATGCTGACATGGCAGCCTCATGCAGTTGCTGCAGGTTTGTAGCTGCACATGCCTGGTCACTTAATCCTGGTCATCAAGATCCACCACCCTGCATGTTTCTGTCCATTATCACACCAGGGTCCTCATGTATGAACCGATCTGTTTATTGCGTGCATGAAATCCTGTACTTTTAGTTGTACTTTTACTTACAAATGCTTCTAAATAAGTACAGCTCTGACCATGCGTACAAAATAATAATTTTTCCATTAGCTGCTTAATATTTTTGAATAAATAAACAGACTAGAGCTTTAATTGTTTTTAAAAAATTACAGACATCCATGATGCAAGTGAGAACTGGGCATGAGTGATCTGATTTTAATAAAATTTCCAACTTTGTGCTCCAACATCAGCTTCATTAGCCAATGAGCTGATCTGATTGCTGCTTTACCATGACCTGGGATCTATGTTACAAAGTTATATTGACTACTATTCCCATGAATGTTCAAGTGGTTTGATCACCTGTGTGAGAGGAGAAAGGCTGGATATTATCTGTCCATATCTGAGCTTCTTTATATCATCCGCATTGGAAGCGTCTTTTCTCTGGACAGTGCTGCTGTGAAGCTTGGAATAAGTTTGGAAGTTATGTCAAATAAAATCTTTATTTTTTCAAAACAACTATAACCAACAGGATAACCAAAGACCTTCAGGAAGATTAAGGAGGAAGTTCTCTTGATTCTATCGTCCTGCTGTAGACATGTCTCATCTCTACTGTGTGCTCGAAAAAAAAGGAGAAACAATCCCGATTCTTTTTCAATGGTTTTAAAAGGGGCCGTTATAACAATCGCTTTTTTTTAAAAAAAGACAAACATCTCTCCTTGATTCCGTATCATTAAATGCTCTAATTCCTCTCTGCAGCGTTAGTTAAACACTTTCATGCATATGTTTTAGATGATTCATAAATGATATCTCCTGCACTCCTGCACAAGTGAGCTTCAAATGTGTCTTTTAAAGTTTAAATTGACTGAACTTGAATGAGTGAATTAAACAGATATCCGGGGTTGGCTTCAAGCTCAGATAAAATTCCTTAGGCCAAACTCTTTCTCTACTCCACCCCAAGGACAAATGCAATCCATTTCTGCATGACTTCTAAAGGGACATGCTGTTTGGTTAAATGAGGATGTTTCTGAATGCAAATGAACATGCACGGGCACAAGCAGGCGATTTAGAATATGTAGGATTTATCAACATCTGATTACTTACCATTGTGTGTGACTGGGCTCCACACTTATAAATCCCACATTCTGAATTGTATTTGTGGGAATAAATTTAGGAACTTTGAACAAATGGTTGATACATGAAGGTGCGTTGGAGTTGAGGAACATCTAAAATTTGCAGGGTGCTGGGTCCTGAGGACGAGGATTGAGAAACACTAGTCTGCTGGATGGAGAAGTGGTGACTGTGTAGATCATCGGCGTACAGTTCAGTCTTTGTCTTAGAAACCAGTTTGAGATGATTTGAGCCTTTTGACATGGTGCATTATACTGCTGGAGCCATCAGAAGATGCACCACTCTGCTCATAAAGGGATGGAAATGGTCAGCAACAATACTCAATACCCCAACATTATTACACCAGCAGCTGCATGAACCTTTGGTATGGATCCATGATTTTATGATGTTTACACCAAATTTGAAGCCCACCGTCTGAACACTGCAGCTGAAATTGAGAGTCATTGACCAATGTTTTTCCAGCCTTCTGTTGTGCAATTTGAAGCCTCATACTTCAGTTGTTAGCCAACAATAGTGTTACCCGGTGTTATTGCTGCCATTCTATAATTTCCAACCGCTCTGCCTGTTCTCCTCTCACCTTAGACATCAGCAAGACATTTTCATCCAGATGTCTGGGATAGTTTCTGTTTTATGGATTGTTTCTGTGAACCCTAGAGATAGTTGTGTGTTAAAACCCCAGCAGTTTCTGAGAAACCACCCCATCTAGCACCAACAACCAGGCTGTGTCTAAAGTCACTTAAATCCTCTTTCTTTCTCATTTTGATGCTCAGTTTGAACTTCAGTAAGTCGTCTTGACCATGTCTACGAGCCTAAAAGTGGTGAGTTCCTGCCATGTGATTGGCTCATTAAATATTTGTGTTAATAAGAATTGGTGAGACTGTATGTGTGTTTATGTAAGGAATGCTTATTTTCAAGATGCCAAATGAGAGATAGAACCCAGTTGCAACTGTGGAAATACAGCAGCAGAAGTATGTCGGACAAGAGTGGAGGTGTGTGAGATGCACAGACAGAGGGAAACTACCTGGAACATTTATTTGTAGAGCAGAGTTTGGAGCTCTATTTTGCTGAGTGAATATTGAGATTAAGTGTTGTTGCTTATTCTTTCAGGATGTTGGACATGTTCATGCAAAGTTTGTATGCCGCTGCCTAGAAAAAGTGTGCCTTTGTGTTTAAAGTACTACTTTCAGATTAATAATAAAATCACCAGCATTTCATAGCTTAATGTTACAGAGCAACAGATGCATTATAAATACATTACTCAGTATGTTTGTTAAATGTTTAGCCTCACTGAAGATTTGATGAGAATTATGGCTCATGTGCTAAACGCCATTCAATGGAAACACCGGCAAAAAACAATTGTACTTTGTCCAAATTTTAGAAATATTGTCTCTATTTATAGGGCGGCTGTGGCTCAGGAAGAAGGAAGCAGTTGTTTGCCAACCGGAACGTCAGTGGTTCAATTCCCATCTCTGACTACTATATGCCTGTCAGGGGCATGAATGTGTATAAGTAGAAGCACTCAGAATGCTACAATATAAATGCTGTTTGAACAACTGGTGTCAAACGCTTTCACTGGTCATGTGACTAAATTCAGTGTACAAGTAATACAGTCCATTTACCATTTTTCAAAAAACTGGAAACACAGCTACTGATACATTACTTATCCAATCAAAGCAATGTTTATGGAATTTTCTGATATCCCGAGTATCACTCAGATTTGCTGCTCTCAGTACGGTAAGGCTCATTACTCTTATCTTGCTGCAACCTATTCACAAACAATGATCTATCTGTGGCCTTTTTAGAGGAAATGTCAAATCAGCACATATGATGATGTCTATACAGGAGCAGTCAATAGGCCATCACCTCAGACAAGGGGGGCAAAAAAGTTCACCTGCTGTTTCACAACATTTCCATCGTCAATCATTTAGTCTGTTAATGATTCGTGAAAAAGTTTGAGACAACAGCAGGAAGCATTATAAATCACACCAGAAGCACAGAGAAAAGTGTCTCTAAATATGTGGAGAAATGTAATGAAATGAAAGAAATCCTTGTTAAATCAGAATAACTCATTATATGAACTCCATTCACGAATCAGACAGATGAATCAGATTGTTTGCTCTCTGCTGTTACAACATTCAGTTCTGGAGGATTAAAGGGACATTCACGCATTTTGGCCTGTTTGCATTTGTTTTTGCTCTTTCCTCTTTTCTTTTGCATATAAAGTTTACTGTTGCCTGTCTTTTGTTATTTGTTTTTTTTCTGTTTGAGGGGTAATTTGTGGTGTTTGAAGAAGACAATATATAAACTCATCTCACCACCCTTAAATTTTCATTTCAGTCCTCACACAGAGTCACAACATAACATAACAGACAAGACTGAGCGGCAGCTACCAAAGTCAGCTCACCGGCTGATTAATCGCCTTTGGCTTAAGTGAGTAAAATTCTTCAAGTGTACAAGTCAAACACCAAGGGGTACGTCACAGTCTTTTAAGAACTGTTGTGAAGGGAGAGTTTTGCCGTACCAGTGCTTTATATGCAGATTCAGGTTTGCTAATGTTAATGCAGAGTAGCTGCAAATATAGCAAGACCTCGGCTTTGGTTTCTTCCTCCAACACCAGCTTCCCATGTCAACACCAAAACCTTTAGTATCATGTTTCCATTTCATTATTTTCTGTTGACATGGAAAAGGTAGAATAAAGGAGGGGAAAGCAGAGAGTAAGCTACAGCCCTTCTACAATGTTTCATTTATCACGCTGAGACTTGAAGGAAAATATTACCGACAAACACTGAAAGGGAACTGCTTTTGGTCAAATGGCCAAACTAAACCTCATTCAATCCAAGCAATGTTTATTTTCCTCCCCACCCTCCTTCTTGAAACTATTTCCTATCACTCTTCAACAGCTTATTTTCAGTATGTCTTTCTCACCCTCTATTTTTCTTTGTCCCTCCTTTGTTTTTCATTTTTGTGGCCATGTTGCTGTGAAGCTGCACATTCACATGAAGCCAAATTACACAAAGAAAAAAAAAGAGCCTGCTATGGTCCAGCAGCCTGGAGTTGTGAGGCTTTCTCCTGAATTATGCTACTGATTTTTCTCATTCCTAAAGGCCTGGTGGGCTTGCTTTCAATATTTTCACACACTGCAAAGAGAAGATGAGAGAAAAAAAGAAATAAAGTGCTGGTGATAGGATGGAGGATTGAGTGTTATAGAAGGCTACAGTATTTTTTTAATCTCACTTGTTTCTGTACTTATCAGGACTTAATGTGCTCAAAATATAGTAAGTAATTTGTAAATCTTTAAAGGAACTGTACATTTTGGGAGGCCAGCTTGTACTTCTTTAAAAACCCGATAGCATTAAGAATTGGGGAGAGATTACATGAAACTGTAATCCCCGACAGTGTCGCTGAGGATTGTGACACTGATAACGATGCTAAAGCACTCTTTCTCCGACTATTATCAAAATCCCCAAAAACATTCTGGACACACAGAATTCATACCTTCAGAAGAAACTGTTCAGTTTATTCAAATATGCTGAAGATGATTTCAAGAAGCACATTCCCCAAAAAACTGCAACTATGCAAAGACTGCAGATATTGACAGATTTCAGGCATTATTCCAGGCTACAATCGCAACGTGTATGCTCTGTCAAATATAGTCAGTATTTATGTTTAGTTTTTGTTTGTTTTCATTCATAAACAAAGAAGATTAGCACAATGCAAAGACTGGAAGTGGCTAGTCTGGCTGAGTCCACAACCTGCCTTAAATGCACTTTCAGAAGTCTCTAATTGACTTGTTTTCTATAGTTTTGTGTGCCCATTAAAAGTAAAAACCAATTAGCAGTTTTATGGGGTGAGTGATTCTGCTGTTTGGCTGGGCTAAAGGACTTAAATCTGAATAGATGTCATGCCTCCAATGATGTGTTAGACAACTATGTTTCATGTTTCAAAATTGCTTGTATTTAACTGGTGATAGAATACCATCTTGTAGCTGTATAACTAGCAAATCATTTAACACCATTATTCAATATAAACAACGTGACAGTTTTCTATTCATAAAACACGAAAGGAAGGTTTCATGTTTACGCTGAGCACAATGGGTTAAATGACATTTAATGAGATTAGGAAAAAACATATTTGAAATAGCTTCTATGTGACTGTTCCTAATTTTGGTTGAAATTATATTTCCTCTGCTTCTGTGTTAAGCTCCTTGTATGACATTAATTTTCTGTCTCTGGATTAGTGTCTGTGTGTGGACTTGTAACAGGCAAATTGGCCATCTGGAAAACAAGGTATTTTTCTGGTTGACTGACCTGTACCCCTGTTAGGAACCAATACACTGTAAAAAAGAAATTAGAAAAACAATGTATACACCAAATTCAATGTGAATAACTAGAAATATCACTAAATGTTATGATAAATGTAATGACATCCAACCCCTTAGTTTTGTGAGGTGACTTTAATGTGTTGACTAATATCATCTGCTTTACTTAAATATGTACCTACTAAATATGTCCCAGTATTTGGGATCTCGTACCATTACATGGATGTGTGAACTGGGCTTGTCCAAAGGGCCTCACGATTCGTGGAGCCTCAAAAATGACCAGATCCAAACACAAACCTTAGGATATAAACACACAAGATATCTTTCATGATCTGAGGAAGTGTATATTTTATACAGATCAATTTCATTTTTGTTTACTCAAAACAGCTGAGGGACTTTCTCCAACAAAGACTGCTTTCAAGATCTGAGCCGATGTACATTTTCAAGGCTGGTAATTCATAGAGAATTTTATATATGACACACAGTTTTAGTTATAAATGACCTGACTCTGAGGCAGAGAGAAGAGGCCCAAACTTCTGCCATTTATTCCCACATTCTGTGTATGTGAACAAATCAGCTCTGCTACAGTTGGGAAAGTTTGGCCCCAAAAAGATTGACTTCTACATTATTATAGGGGCTCATGTCTTTATTCTGTTATCATACACATTTAGCAATGCACTGACCTGATCATTTTAGCCATCAATTTACATGATTTTCCCTTACATGAAAAGTATCAGTATTGATATTGGTACAAATGGTAAAAGAATTGTATTGTATCAACAGAAAACATTTCCTATTATCATTTAGGTGCTAACCAAGTTTACATTTGTGAAGGATATCTGTACAGTACAATTGCTATCCAACATTTGTGCCAAGGTCATACTCAGGACACTGAATGTCAGAATAAAAATAAGAAGTGCATCAAAGTCACTGAACTTGCTCTAAGCTGCATGTGTTGTCAGTGGTAATTTGGCTTTTGATGCTTAAAAATAAAAAAGGATAAAAATAATAAAAAATATTCTTTGGATTCACCAACTGAAACCCCTAACTGGTTTCTCGATGGTGATCTATCTGTCAGTTTCCTGGTATCTGTGTCAGTTTTCCCTTTTCTCTGCGTCTCCTTTCCCATTTCTCTCATCTGTATGACATCTGATTCCTCTTCATCTCCAGGCAGCCTCCTTTTCCCAGCTGTGGCTCATCTCCTCATCACTGGCAGTATATCTTCACTGGTCTGATCCCCACTCATCATCCCATTGCTGTTAGCTCATGTCAGGCGGTGTTCCGGGCTCCAGCTTAGCTCACTGTCATCGTGTCCTGCAGTCTGCTCCTTCCTGTCCAGTAACCAGTTTTTCTTTTCCTCCAAACTTTCACCTCTGCCAGAAGCTGCCTGCCTGCCTGTTCATCACTCTGCTCCATTACCAGTCAACTGGCAGTTGCTCCATTTGCCCCTCAGCTTGCATTCCTGCCTACGATTACCAGCTGCTGGATCCACTGCTCCTGGAAAACCAAACACATTCCTTCAAATCACTAACAAAGTTTTCAGTAAATCCATACTAAACTATTCTCAACTCCAGCTGTTGCGGTTTAATCAGCTCTTTTCAATACCTTCAATTCTTAATAATTTAATCCAAAAGGTGGACCAGCTGACCGAATGACTAGAGCTACATATTGTTGGTTAAGACCGGAAACCCTGATTTGTATCGTGATAACTTGGAGCAATCTTTGTTTGTAGATGAAACAATATCCATCGAACAGACTGCATCTGCTTATCTGCACCAACAATGCAGTTAGCAGCAGCATCTCAAAATATATCTTCAGGTGTATACTGCATACTGTACATGTATTTCAGTGAGTATGCTCATTTTTAGGGTTGGCATTTTTGTATGTACTCAAGTCCCTAAGACTCAGTGCAGCACTCCCATCCTGACTCAAAACTACACTTGTGTTCCATGGCTACACAGTGTCTCTGTGTGATTTGGGTGTCTGATAGCTTATCTTTGGACTTCACACCATCCTGGAGTTTGGTTCAATAAAATGTAAGAAAGAATAGCCACTGTCAGAGAAACCAAGGTGAGGTGGGGGAGATCAGATACAAGAGCCTGATGCACCTTTCAGATTTGGGCAGCATGGGTCTGACCATCGTAGGAATGAGGGAAGTGAGAGATAACCACTGAATGATAATGTTCAGTCTACAAAGCAAACATCTACAGTACTTCCTGCTTTCAGTCAGTGGGTATTCCTTCATGTTGGACCATTTTTAAGGTGAAGAGAAGTGAAGGTTCATTATTTCACAACTATTCATTTTGTATTGATGACTCAATATCTGAAGCATATTTGTTTCATATCAAACAGTTTTGATACTATGCATTTAAATGTTGTAAACTAGCTTGGTCTACTAATTTTTGAAATGGTGACTGAGTTCATAGTTCAAGTATCTATGAGTTAGATTTGCAGATAGATCCAAAATTAAACTTAAAGATATTGCTTGCCTTATTCACCAACACAGCACAAAATGTTGGCTGTAGAAACTGTCTTCAGGACCTCTATGCTCACTTGATTAATATCACTTGTGCATATTTTTCCATTGTATAAGACACAGATAATGAATGTGATCTTAAGTTAAAGGAATACTCCGCCCTCAGAATGATGTGCCTTCATTTGTTTCCTCACCCTCATGCTGATTGAGACGTTGGAACACTTTCTTGATATTCATCATGTAGCCGGAGATATCGGGAGGTTTACATCTTAGTTCCCTGCGGCTACAACGATGGTAAATAGAGCCCGATGAAAAAAGTCCACAAAAACTTGTCAATGGCAGTGGCACACGCGCACGTTTATCGTGCAGGTACGCTCTAGCTAACATTACGTAGCAACGTTAGCTAGCTTAGTGACCGGCATCGTTCTTTAGCAAACAACTCTCTTTAAAGTTGTCAACATGTGTTGGAGCTCGTAGCGGACTTACCAAAGGCAGACGGAGGCTCAGCTAGTGAAACGCTTGTAGTTTGTATCCTGGAGTGATATGCGGCACCAGTCCTCCCCAACAGATCATCAAACTGGGATCAGGTGAGCCTGAAGCATCCCTGGAAGCGCCGGTCGAAGACACGCCAACGTCTTCAGTTTACCAACTTCTAAAGCAGGTACAACGCCACAGCTCTCTGGTAGCTCTCATTACTTGTCGCCACCATGGCTGCGGTGTTGGCGACAGCTGTTTCACTCGCCAGTAGAGCGTTTTTGTCTTCATTATCGCGTAAAAAATGCTCAAATCAAGCGAGTTGACACTCGGTATTCGCGCATACAAATTTATGCCCGGACGCGAAATGCTGCTGGTGGTGTCAAGACTGGTTCAGATGTATTTGTTGTTGGTCTGCGTGAACCGAACCTTGAGGTCCGTACCGTGACGGCACGAATACAAATACGAGTACATGACCGTTACACCCCTAGTCTATATCTATGCATGTATATACATATATATATGTGTGTGTGTGTGTGTGTGTATATATGTATGCCTCTGTATCTCTCAGCTTGGCCAAAACCGATAAGGGAACTGTTTCTCAGAAGGGACGGTTGACCCGTCTCCTTCAAATGTTGCTGTTTGTGATTGGTCGAAGCTTAAATCAATCAAAGCTTAAACCAATTACAGAACTTTTTTCTCTGACTTCTGTGTAGCCAGCGGGAGCAAGGTGAAAATGTCTTTCCCTCCAACAAATGTCTCCAGGGCTACTCGTTGCTCACATTTCACAGAGAACTTTCTGTTTATTGTGCTGAAAACAGAATCTCCCGCTGCCGCTGCTCCATGTTAGCAATGTTGACGGTGTTGCTTCCTGTCGTGCCGCTGCATTGAGCTTGACTCTTTGGATAAGCTCAAAATTGATTGGCTCCCATTTTTTGGGGATTTTGGAAATTAGTTGAATAGGCCTCTTGGCCAGACTATATAGAGCTTCCAAAATTTTAGTCGCGTTAGCCAAGCTAATGAATGAGAGCATTTCAGTAAAATATGAGAAAGTATTTCACTATTGTGTGTGAGAACATTTCACTATAGTGTGTGAGAACGTTTTACTATTGTATGTGAGAACATTTCACTATAGTTTGTGAGAGCATTTTACTGTTGTGTGTGAGAGCATTTTTTCTATTGTGTGTGAGAGCAATTTACTATTGTGTGTAAGAGCATTTTACCATTGCATGTGAGAGCATTTAACTGTTGTGAGTGAGAGCATTTTTACTATTGTGTGCAAGAGCATTTTACTATTGTGTGTCAGCAGGAGCGTGCACAGACAATTTGTAGGGCAGGTGCTCAAAGGGAAAAAAGGGCACATTTTGCAGCATATGAAACTGCAGGATTGAAGCTACTTCATTCACATATACACCCCCCACCCCCCGTATGTGTGTGTGTCTGTATATACAGTATATATATATATAGACAATATATGGGAATAAATTAGCTTGATGCCAGATATAATCGTGCCAAACCACCACTCTCAGCTTTTAAAATATTTCAATAAAACTAAGGGAACAGTTCAGTTTTGAACTCTACACATTAAAAGGCCCTGGACAGTAAACTGACTGGTCTTGACTCTAACCTTTCATCTTTATCATCAGCCTCTTCATCCTCCTTGCTGTTGGGTTGCTATTTAACCCAGAAAAGTTGAGAACTGCTTCCCTGGGCTGCTTGTTGTTCCCTATATTTCCTCAGTCTCTCCTTTCGAGGAATGAATGCTGCAATTAGTAAATATAAAGAAACTAACACTATGAATAAGCCTGCTTGGTGACATTACAACAGAACACACACACACAGCTATTTTCTCTAGCATTTAGCAAAATAAATGACTGCTCTAAGTCTGATGTAAATCTACACTGATGTGTATCTGTGAGCCCAAACGGAAATGAGGTAGCCGACAGAGTTTTCTTGGAGCACATAATTTACTTTCTACTACACACTCTCACACACACTTCCTCCAGGTGAGTCTTAAAAGGAACCTCGGCTATGAAGACATGTAGTTCTTAAAGTACAATTGTTAGTATCAGTTATAATAAAGCAATATGAAAAACCGTCTTGATGTCTC
>JAVQJG010073899.1:0-11730 GCA_036024015.1 Craterocephalus amniculus | reverse complement strand
CTCATTTTCTCTGTCTAACCAGGTTTCTGTTAAAAACAGGAAATCAAGTTTGTGCTCAGAGATAAAATCATTGATCAGGAATGTTTTTCCTATTAAAGATCTGACATTAAGTAAAGCTAGCTTCAGTGTGCTAAGAGCATCATCTGTCCAGTTTTTGTTATGAGCAGGCTGATGAGCAATGAACACAAGATTTGATAAGTTAGCAGAACGTTTGTTCCTCTGCATATTCATCAGCCTCTTTTTGTTATCTGTTAGGACAGGGATAGAAGAAGCTACTTGCTTATCGGAGCCCGGCTTATCCTGGAGAGAACTGTGGTAGACGTTCCAGCCTGGACCCTGGACCCTGTCCCCATCAGTTGAGATCAGGAGGAGGCGGGGGTTGGTCCTGGAGTTCTGATGCTCATGGGGGGTTCTTTCATCTGGGCAGTGAAGTCCAGGAGAGGTGGTGATGAAGGGGAGATGGAAGTGGGAGAGGGGGGTGGTTTAGATGGAGTATGATGGAATGGGAGGGAGGTTGGTGGTGACTCCCTGTTTGCTGGAGGGGACTCAAGGTTTCTGCTGGGCTTATCATGTTTTGGTTTCTCTTGTTTGTTATCACTCTCCCGAGGAACATTGTGTCTGTTCAGAAAGTAAAACAAGTTTGATGCAAACCATCTTGTTCCTCCCTTGTTTAGGGAAAATCCATCAGCCTTAAAATAGTGCCTACGGTCCCAAAAAAAGCTGAAATTATCAATAAAATGGACGGAGTATGTTTCACATACAGCTGACAGAAATGTGTTCAGAGAAAAAAAGTCGACTGAACTTTTCCGCTCCTCTGATTGGAGGGAGTGGACCACTGATGAATATCTGGTGTCCCATACAGCTGATTAAATCCAAGAGTTTAATTAAATCCTGTTTCAGCACCTCACTTTGTTGCTTAATTATATCGTATTAGGTATCCCGGAGCCGCTGCTCATAGCTTTTTTGAGGATAAAACAAAAATATTATAGAAGAATGTAAGCAGAGGGAAGAGCGAAGCAGAAAAGCGTCCGACAGGGACATAAGCAGGAACACAGAGGTCTACTAAGTCAGCAAGCAACGCAGTCGCAAGGAAAAAAAAGTGCATACTTTCTCTAAGATTATTCGTATTAATAAATAATATAGTAGCTTTGTGGTAACAATGTAAATTGATTGTAATTGTAAAGCATCTTTCAAATTACCGGTGAAATGTTTAACAATGATTATCTGTCTCAGCTCATCTGTGATGACTGCTAGCTAACTATCAAATGCACTTTATTATCTTGACAAAAACGTCCCAAAGTATTATACCCTGAAGAGGTGGGCTTTTTTAAAAACATACAGTATGGACAAAGACTTAAAGTGTTGGATCAAGCTTTATTTGGATATTTCTCTTTCAGAGATTGGACGAACCAGTTTATTTTTTCTTCCCCTTTTTACAGAAAGGCACCGAGTTCAGATGACACAGTCAATTAAAGTGACACTATCCGACACCATTCCCCACAATAAACCAGTAGAATAAGTTATAATATTATTAACCCTTTACACAAATCAGCTTACACCTCTTATTAGGCTTATCTTGTCTCTGGTTTGATTTTCGTTTCTTTTGTAAGATCACGGCACCAAAAGCAAGAGAAGGAGACAGAAAAGGAATGAATAAACAGGGAGAGAGAAAAAAAACACACAAGTTGGACAGAACAGCGGCTATAATGCCAAGAAAGCTGATGTTTGGCCCACTTTACTGCTGTGAATTCCACAATAATGTCCCATAACCATTGCAAAAATCTGTCAGTTTATGGATCAGAACCACTTATGGTTCAACTGATTCCATTTTTTGTTTGTTTTTTATTGTGAGGTTTTTTTTTTAAAAGAAGAGGGAGATAGAGGAGAGAGAATAAAGCCAAAAAAACCTTCACCAGACTTTTCCTTTAACCAGATGTTTGGTTTCACCAGCAGCTGGGCTTAGCAAGGGAAATTTCACATGCAGAGAGTCATGGTCTATGTGGGACCACAATAGATTTTACCCAATCTGAATGGGCATCTGTGTTTCTGCCAGTCTGCCTCTGGACATTTTTGGCCCCCACCACCAGTTTGTAAAGGCGGAAGGAATTAATGATGGATTCAAAATGCTTTAGATGTGTGAAAAAGCACTATATAAACCCAATCAATTGTTATTCTGATTATTACCATTATTATGATACATCACTTACCCACAGCTCTGGCTGGTTAATTTCAATGTGGCTGACAAAGTTCAGCTCTGTCTGAAAGTCCTTGGACAGATGCCAGGGTCTGCTGATGGCCACCGTCAAGGTGTACAATATCTGTCCATAAACCGCACGGAAGGATGAAGGGAAGTCTCTGCATCGGTAAAATAATGAGGACAAGGGAAAAAAGATGCAAATTGAAAACAAAGCACCTGAAACATCCCTTAGATACTCTGTTGATGCAATAGAAAACTGGCCACAGGCATCAACAACGTTTTTTGGCAAAAGAAAAGATCAACGAAACAAGACCCATCATACACACCCATGTGGCAGCTGACAGGAAAACGGATACAAATGTCTCCCGGGCGGAAGTTTTGGAGTCTCATCATCATCTGCGGGTAAAGCCAACATTGTTATTTTGGTTCTGGAAAAAAAAAGTCAAAGACCACAATGTCTGTGTGCATACCGCCGCTTCCCTGCATGATCACGCTTTTGAAACTGAAGAATGACACTTTTGCCGAGTGGTGTCTTCTGTTCTTTGATCCTCCAGTGGACCAATGCGTATTAGCGCCTCCATGTAGTTTCATCGTTATAGAAGTGATCCTCGTTTCCTTCGTGAGGTCAAAAGATATGTGTCCGTTAACGAGTTCGCCAGCGGAGAAGCTATTTTTCCCGTGCAACATGTTAAAATTGAGGGAGAAGTTTGTAATCCTCTGTTCGAACATCGTTCTGCATAAAGTGTTTTTCTTTTCTTTTGTTAACTATGAAAATAAAATAAAAGAATGAGTCGTCTCAAGATAAAATAAAGTCCCGTTTTTCTGTAAGGAATCTGTGAAGTTATTGATTTGGCGAAGATAAACAACACGGTGTGGTTCTCAGCAGATTGCGCAGGCGCACAACATTCACCAACGTCATGGGGCGTCAACCATTTAAACCATTTAAAACAGTGCCCATATGGATTACTCTGGTTATTAACCACTGTATGATAGCTTTGTGAGTCAGAATTGGTACTGCTACACGTCTCTTGCAGCTAAAACTGATTAAATGAATAAAATCTTTGAACAGAGACTTACGGAGGGTTTTTTTTCCCTAACTCACCAATGTTTTTTTTTAGACTTTAATGACAAAATAATAATATATGCAGTCAGCACTTGGAATTAATAATAAAAATATCAGATATCAGAAACTTAAAACACAAAAACCTTAGAAAAGTTAATCGCCACAGTGATCACAAAAGCCAGATGGAGACAGAATGGTCAGTTACAGCATTTACAACCAGAAGGACATATTTCAAACTTGATTACATTTGTTTAACAAAAGTATCTCCTTAAGATTCTGATGGTTATTATGTGGGTTTTTCTAAGCAGATGGAAACAATTAGGCTATATATTTTTAAGGACATACTGTATCTGTAGGCAAGTTTGGAGCAGATCTACACATGTCTGCAAAATTATTCATAGCCATCCATTAAAGAAACAGCAACATTTTTAATGATATTTCAAATAACCGGAGACTGAAAAATGTAATAATATAGATGTGACTGGGGGTCTCCCCGCCCCAGCCTTCTTTCGCCCTGCCACATACATAGATAAATTTGCTTAATTATAACTTAATCAAATGTGGCAACAGGACGACAAAGGGCCCGGGGGGTGAATCAATCTCACAACCTCCCAGGTAAAAACCATGCACGCTGACCAGTTAGCCAAACGGATATCCCTGCGGCAAGTAGCCAGGGCCCATCATCAGTTGGAGGCATAGTGACAGGACCCTCACACTGTCACACAAATACAACATTGTTTAATTTAATTGAGCTAAAAAACTGATAAAAAAGAAATTTAAAAAAACAATAAGGCCCTGGACCGATGAGAGCACTTTGCTGATGAACAGTGGCCCAGAATACTTGTCAACAGGTGTAGAAGTCTGATAGAGAGTTACACCTGAAAATACCTGATTGTAGGGATTGCCTCTGAGGATTTTCCAATAAAATATTATCACATGAGTGGCATAATGTTTGTTAATTCCCCAAATTCTTGCTTGTCCTTTAAAAGATATTTATATTGAACCACAATTCAAAAATAATGTTATTATTTTCATAAAACGTTTATCTATTATTTATTTTGTCAGATTCAGCTTACTTCAGTGACAATGGGCTTTTTTCCCTTCTTTAATGAAAGGAAATAGATTTTGCAGACATGTATAAATATAAATTGAAATATGCCCTTATTTTCTATATAGTTGAGAGGTTTTTAGGTTTTGATGAACCCCTGAGTTCCACGATAGACACTTTCCAATCCATGTAAGCACTGCAAAGAAAGCATGCATATGATGAACATCCCCATAGTCAAGCACAGATATGGAAGTAACAGCGAATACTGATTTAGGCATCAAAACAGTTTATGTAGCAATTGCTGAGTATGATAGAGAAATTATTAAGAAAACCATCTATGTATTTGGATACTGACTGAATTTCATAAAATGAACACAATCATCAAGAAGATAGTATTGCATAAGAAAGTTTAGTAGTTCTTTTCTGTTGTTCCAAAAATTGATAATTGATTACAGCAAGTCATGCTCATTTGTTATGTTTAATTATCAATACAGTCAACTGCAAAAACAAAGAAGACATTTTGGTATTTCAAGAAAATGTTTAAAAAAACAAACAAAAGAAAAATCTCCTGTTGTGTTTTCCTGAATATTAACTTGATCAAATGTTTAATTTCATCATTGATTTGATAAAAGTTAATTTCTTACTTCAAAGTTGTATGCATTGTAACAAAATGTCATACATTACAGGTGTTGTTATTATATGTTTTTGCTACTTTAGGAGAAACAGGAAATTCTCTGCAAACAAGGCCTTGAGGTCTACAGTATGATGGGTAGTCACAGGATTTGTATGTAAGCTCAAATGTAAGGATATCATAATCATGAGATCTTTCTTTGTCTTTTGTGATTATCATGAATCCTTATGATCTGCCCCTGAGAATAATGATCTGTGATTTTAGTTTGTTCTTAGGATCATGAACATTTTGAGCCCGTCTGAATTTTCTCTCCAGGAAATTTGCCTATTCAAATTTTGGTAAAATGTTTTTTGAAGAGTTTAAGCTGAATCCTCTACATGTATCATCTGTACCACTAGATGGCACTAAATACTTTGCAGTGATGTTCATACTGTGTCCATCGTTCCTAAAGAGGTGCTCTTCTCCAATACAGATTAAACCATGACTTAGACTGACTGACATCGACACTGGTCACAACAAACCATAAATGTCATGTGTCCTTAAATTAAGATGAAGAGCGATTGTTTCAGGGCTCCACTTGTAATAATTTGCATGATTGCATAAAGTTGTGTTATGCTTTAAGCACTTTAACTGCCCTTGACTGATTTACACTACACAACATAGCCATAAATGCTGATAATGACCCATTAAAACTGACAGCACAAGACATTTTAAAGATCCTGGCTACAAGCTAACTTGGCGCATACCTTTTCATACCTAATTGCTTGCCCTCTGATAAGAATAAATCTCTCAGTCTGTTTCGTTTGTAGTGAGGCACAACATGTTGTCCAAGTGACTCATTCCCTTTTTGTACTTGTGATGGATAGATTTTTTTTACTCTAAGAGATGTACTCTATATCAATGTATAGATGCTGTTCTACAGCACGTCATTTTGGTTTTTAGCAGATCATCTTTATTGAAGAAATTTGTTAGAACTTCCATCAAAACCAGCATCACAGTGACTGGCATTTTGAATAAATCGGTTCATACACTCATTAAAATGGCCATAAAAATATAAACTAATACCTTCATAACTTTTATCATTCCCCCTGCCTTGTGCACAAGTGTCTGTTCCAACGGTGTCAGTCAGTTATAGTAACCCTATTGCTTGTTTGTCGAGATGGAGTACAATTCAGTTAGTGAGATCTAAATCCAAAGAAAAACCAGGATAAGCAGTGTTATTGATCTGTGAGTTCTACACGCCACCTCTTTTCTCCGGTTAATCCACAGGGTCAGCTTTAATGACATTGAGGAGCTCCTCTGGCAGTCAGCACTGCTGCCATTTGCAATTTATATAGAGGGAGAGGAGAAGAGGAAGAGGAGGTGCGCTAAACCCAAGATAGAAAGCAAAGAGAGGGAAAAGGGGACAAGACATTTGAGGGGAGTGACAGTCAATAGGGCTGAAATGAAAGGAGAAGATGGGTGCATTGTGAGAAAAAGCTTTGACAGAGCCCACATTGTGGAAATCCATTAAACTTTTTTAATGAGCTTATATGTCTCACCAAAAAGTATAGCACTTTTACACAGTTTTGTGTACGGTTAGACGTGTGGATGAATTCCATTTTGATGCCTGTGTGGTAACCAAGAGCTGCCAGAATCTTAATATCTGTTGGCTATGAAAGAAATAAAAACATTGAGGAAATGTTGTGACGAAAGGGTTAAAAGTATTGAATTTGTGGAGTTATGTGCTTTCTTTTTTTTTCCTTTTTTGCATCCACTACAAGAATTACTGTGGCAAAACAGGAAGGTGCAGAGGGACCAGTTGGCAGCCATAATTTTGTGCAGATCCTCTGATAGCTTTCTTCTTTACAAACAATGCTGGTCAGGACTGTGGAGTCTCCTGAAGGGTGCTGAAAGACCCGGCAACCAGGCAGAGCCAAACTCTTTGTTAGCTTCTGACTGAGCAGCTTCCAGTCATGCTCATTTAGCAGCAGGAAAACATGGCGTCACGTTGCTAGATAAACAATCGTGCATCCAATTGCTGAACATCTTCATTTCTTTTCCAGCCATTATTATGCATACATTAGGCTTGCTGCATACATTCTGTTTAAACTTTGTTGTGTGAGTGACAAAGAGTCTTTGTTTGGATCCATGTCTGTTATTTCAGTAAAAGCCTGTCCCTCCAATAACTTTTATATAAGGTCAGACAATGGAGTAGACCTGTTTGGGGTTTCCTGAGAAGTCTACATGATGAAGTCAGAGTGAAAGAATCCTTTCATAAAAGAGCATCACAGTTTGCAGTTTCTCTCCTTCTGTGGCCAGACTTTAAAAGCTGCTGCCACCATGATGTCATTTACCACAGAGACAATACTGCAGCTAATGAGTTGTAAACAGCATAGTTTTGAAATGTAGTCCATAAATCTCTCTCTTTCAGTAGGACTTGCCATCGTTAACCCCCCGAATGAACAGACATGCTGACATGAAATAGAACCACCAACCCTACTGCCATGCTCATATATGAAGTTTGTGCCTACAGTAGTGCTCCATTTCAGAGCGTAAGAGTTACCTCGCAAAGACAAAAGAGGTGCTTTGTTCCGTCGTCATTCTAAATCCTCCCTTAGCAATTACCGTTCACCTTCCAAAGACCTCGGCGAGGAACAGAGCAACACTCGTTCTTTTAAAGCAGCCAGTGGAGCATGAAGACACAGGCGCTCCGCAGCCAAAGCCGAATGACTCCTCTTTTTCAGTTTTAAACAAAATGTTAGACAGCCTTTATGTATGAAAATAGGCTTTGCTGTCTAAAAGTGATTGTTTAGCACCAAAAGTGAAACAGTTTCTACTTAGAGAATGTGCCATATTTTGTCCTTTGTAGACAATTTTGACAAAGACATAAGTGGAAACGATGGATGTTAATCCTAATAGAAATTTTCTCCATCACTTTCTACCTTATACTGTATGTGGTAGTTGGAGTGTGATTCTGTACATTTTGCACGGTTATAAAAGTCAGTTCTTGTCAGAAGTCAAAATAGGTCAAATATATTCAGCTTTTCATCTTTTTTTTTTTTTTTAGTATTGATTTCTACTTCCAAAACTGCACTCAATGAGTCTTTTAACTCTACCGTACAAAACTGATGGTGCTAAAACAAACACACAGAGTTATAAAAATCACATAATCATTACCACTGAAAGCAGTGCTGATGCAGAATTCTAAGGCTGTCCGTCACAGCTGAGTTAAACAACATTTCTCAATGTTTTGGTTTTCTTTCCTTAGATGTATGCTATTGATCACCCTTTATGTATTTTTTTTTCTTTTCCAGCAAAAGTAAAATGTACTTAGAACCACTCTTTCAGCTTACAACGACAGAGGCACTTGAAATCATATCACTTGATTTCCCCTCCAAACTCAATGACTCAGTCAGGAAAGAGATATCATCTCTCAAAACAATGTTGTCCTGTCTCTTCCTCATTTACGTAGTTCTAATTTCCTGTTTAAAGTGAATGCAGCTTGATCAATATCATGAGGTGCTAAAATCCTTTGATTAAAAATGAAAATTCCTGTTTGAGGAAAGAAAACATGATGTGAGTTTGAAACCAGGCTCTTCCTCCTGTTTGCCACCAGGGCCAGAGATTTCCAGATTCAAAAGGCAGCACTCTTCCACTGAAAGTGAAAGAGTGATATGGGCTCTTGATATGGGCACCCCACCCCTGTGATGGCTTCAGTGCAGGGCCATCATGGTCCATTGGCCGGCCCTAGGAAAAGTGCCAGGGTGAGCAGGCTGTTCTGGTGGAAGAAACTTTGACCCACACTTTAACTTTACATACCATTACTACCGGTAAGTCCTTAGGGTGGCTTCATGTTAAAGTCCCTATAGCCTACTCTCTGTAATATTTGAAGATTTGTGATAGTAAAAATTTATAGTTAAAGATAATGCAACTGTGATAAACACCAACAACCAAATTTTATTGATTCGGTCCAGAGAATTAAATCCAGAAAACAAATAATCTTTCTGTCACTTTGTCTTCATCAAAATACTTTACAGGATTTCAAATAAAGCTAATTTATCTCTCAATTGTCAAAAAGTTTAACCAAGGCCTTCTCTTCTTCCCTGGATCAGAGATTATAGTTTATCTTGAATTAAAGTATCGCTATATAGCTTTCTGAGCTTGAAACATGACATGAATTATCTACATTCCTGGAGTTATAGCCCTGCAGCGTCCTGAGGCTGAGAAACCACATCACATAGCATGCTTCTGTCACAGAGAATTGCGTTATACCTGCATTTATTTTAGCACAGCATCATATAACGTCAGCTTGATGTCAACACAAGGGCCGTTTTGAACATAGCTGATTTAGCAAAGAAAACAAGAGGATGGAGAAAGCGGAGAAAGGGAAGAGAGAAAGTGGCTTAAGACACGCTTCAATATCAGACGGACTTACAGTGGATAGAGACAGCTCAGAAAAGAGGTAAAAATATACCAATTTCCCTTGGTAAGGGGGTCCTTCAGTGAGAAGATCTATCAAAGTTCAGCAATGGGGGCATCATGAAAAATTTGGCATTTGTATCTGGTATAGCAACTTTCAAAACAAAACCTCCTGTAATGCTATCAGTAGCTGCTTCGCTAGCAAAGACCAAGCCTCAATAATGTGGGTTTACTGCTTTAATGAAGGCTATGGATGAAGTTTTACAGCTGTGAAAGTTCTCTGATTGGTCCATCTTGTGTCTCGTGTTTGAAGACTGGAAGGGACACTCATTGTTGGGGCACCATCTCAGAATGGCAACGTCCCAAGCCTAAATACTGTACGACCCCCCCAGATGGCACCTAGAAACAAAGAAAAAGATTAATTAAAAGTAAAGATGGAAAGGATGAGAGCTGGAAAGGATGATGGAAGGATGGATGAAGGAGAGAAGGATGAATATGGGAGGGTGACAGTGGACTGATAGATGGATGGAAGCAGGTATGAGAAGACTCGCCAGGCAATATGTGGTTGAGGTACAGTATGACCTTGTTTTCCTGAACCTTGTTCCTTCAGACATGAATGAATGAATGAATGAATGAATGAATGAATGAATGCTTCATTCCCAGAGTGAAATTGCAGTGTTATAGTATGCTTTTATGTGTATATTTTTTTATGATGATGGAAAAAATACAAATCAATGAATTAACAATATAAAAACACCAGTTAAATGGTTAAACTTGAAACAGTAATGGGATAACAAACACTTGCTTTTGGCATTACATAACCTAACCAAGTGGTAGAGATGACTTTTGACCATTTTAAACAGGATTCATAGTTGCTGAAAAATTTGCTCAAACAGTAGGCTGTAACAGGTTGTTAAAAAGCCGGTTAATAACTTTCATGTTACATCCCTCAGTCACGTACTGTCCTCGCCTGCAGAGTTAGGTGATGGCTCTTTCTTTGGTCTCTACCAGCGTTTGAGGAAATATTAGGTGATAGCTGTCACTGTCTGCTGATATTGCTCTGCTGATAGTGAACAGAAGGCTGCTTGCTGTCTGGAAAAACATATTTATGAACGCTGAAAGAATGAACTGGCTGCTAAGTTGAATGTCGGAAAACCACGGCAGTAGACAGATGTGGAAAAGCTCCACAGGGCTGAGATTAGCTCCAGTTGGTTTCAGTCACTGTATCGAGGGCTCTATCACACTATGTAACTCTAATTTTTACTGCACATGCAAAAATAAGCCTCTAATATCTTCTTACAGAAGAACATAAACATGTGTTCACCTGAAGACTGCCCACTATTACCTCTTCTCATTCATTTAAGCATGCTGTTCTCTTGATAGGAGAATGTGCTTTAGGCTGCAAGCATAAGCAGTGCCTACTTAGTGCACACACACACACACACACACTCACACACACACACACGCATTGTTTTTTGAGTTGCACTCATCTGCAGCCTTATTACCCAGAGTCCTCTGCGGCAGCCCGACCAGCGCTCCGCTGCTGTTCTGTCAATCCCATCAGCACCCAGCACACGCTCAACCCAGCTCAGATCATCAGGAATTTCAGCGATGGAAAACCTGCTCAGAATTCAGAAAAAGGCTCTGCATACATCTAATTGTGACGGAGTTTTCCACCTTGGCTCAACTGTTCTTTTTCTCAGCTTAATCCCAAGATAAATGCTCCTTCACCTCAGCAGTGTAATTAACTGAAGACATTGAATCTCCAATAACTGGTAAAAGGCTTTTAACCATGCTTGAATTAGGACGGTCTGATTCTCTCCCTCCGACATTTTAAATAAAATAAGCAGTATATTCAAATCACTTCACAAATCAGGACTATTTGAGTCTTTGCTATAATAATATAGTGGTGATTACAGGGACTGCATGTTTAATATTTACATCTACATTAAAGTCATACAGTAATTATAGTCGTGCTCATTTTTCATTGTATACAGACGGTGGCTGTGCTGCAGACAACTCAGACATCAGAATGAAGAAATATAATCTCAATGATTTCTGAACATCTGTTGAGTAGAAATGTCAGAGGCCCTTTTATTTATAAGCCATTTAACAGCTGCCTAATTGCTGTATGAATCGATGGAGAAAGTAAAAGAAACTAAGAGTTTAAGTGCATGGTCTTCCTTGTTATTGCTGCCTGTAATTTCTCATGTTGTCAGGGTTTCCATTCTGAGCCGGGTGGTTTGAGGTATTTTTGCATTATTTCCTGTTTTTTTTTAAAGTCACTTACCTTCCTCTCGTTTCAGGTGTCACGTTCCTAGTTCTTGTCCTGATGTTTTTTGGCCCTTGGATTACTGCCTGTTTTTTTACCTGTCTTTGCCTTGCCCTTT
>JAVQJG010073873.1:0-21268 GCA_036024015.1 Craterocephalus amniculus | reverse complement strand
TTAAAAGGTTTCTTTAAAAGGTTTAATGCCAAGAACTCACCACTGTGCTTTAGGCACTATTTAAACTTGAAGGGATGGCCTACACCTTTGTGCAAAGCAGCCTTTTAATTAATTGTCTCATTAGGTTTGAGCCCCTGGAACAAAAGGGGGCTATATAAATTAGAAAATTAATTCTAGATCTTTCTTTCCAATTCACATGTGAATGTTCTAACATTAAACCCTGCAGTGTATATTTTATTACTTCATTTTGAATTTAAAAATGGTTTATTTCTTAAGTTTTGCTTGTTCTACTTACCGTTACTGCCTTGTGTTGCTTTGGTTGGAAGACGAGTCTAATTAAGACCTAACATGCCAATAAAAATGTCCTACAGTGGTTCATTTTCCTGTTTGACGGCCTTCCAGATCGTTGTAACAATCTTTCCTTGTCCGTCACTGTCTTGTCTCTGCTTCTAACTGTTACATGTTGCCATTTATTCAGCATAAGAAGGTGATGTTGTTCAAAGTGCTGAATCAGCAGCGTGTTATGATTGGCTGGCTGATACCGCGTCCTGTTTCTGACCTTTGTTGCTCCTCAGATGTCCATAACAAATTGCCTCAGGGTAGCAGTATGATCATGCAGTGGCAAAACAGTGCGAGGATAACAACCAAGTTCACTCGGCTGCACGTGTGTGTGTGTGTGTGTGTGTGTGTGTGTGTGTGTGTGGTGGTACTGCTGTTTTTTTTGGTTAATTACAGTGTTGGGTGTCATTCTTTTCTGAAAAATTGACATTGTCCCACACATATTAATTCAGGCCTGTGAGACTCAATAAACTGTTTCAAAGCCCCATGACTTGTAAATGTTGGTGTGTCAAATAACAGTTGTTAATAACTGGTAAGGCTTCAAAAGTGTACCTTTTTTGGCTTCAGGCACAATTCTTAAAATTGAGAGGTTCACATTCATGATTCCCTGTGTGCTCACCGATTTATTATATATATTTCTTCCCCTCTTGTCATATGGACAGCAGCCAGTGGCGCAGTCATAAATATGTTTAAATTTGTGAGTCAGAAATGGCCCGTTGGTCAAGCTGTTAATGGTTGTGTCATCCACGAGTGCTGCAGGGAGTCCTCTCTGCTCAATAGTTTCCCCGTCATTGATGAACAAGCTTGGCTCAGCTATTTGCTGTAGAGGGAGATCTTTATAGTTTGTTTACTCTACATGTGCAAGTACATCCACATTTTAGTAGTAAACATAAACTGTCTACTTCAAAACACTAAATGCACAGGACTCGCCTTTTAGGCAAGATTTTAAATGGGCCTACACACAAATTAGTTAAAAGTTCAGCTATTGTTAGTCATATTATCCGGAGTTGATGGGCTTTTTATAGTCAGGGTCACTCCCATGGGACCTTTCGGCCAAATCATACTGAGTTCAGCATGATAGATGGGGACCGTTACTATTGAACCAAACTAACGCCATCCACAACCACCAAGAGTGTGAGGCACATACACTATGCTGCTGTCACAGCATTGCTTTGGCACTCACTCTCATAAAGTTCCAAGGGCATCGATTTAACTCTTCTTCATAAATATGTATTGGAAATTATTTTCCACTTTGTTAAAGCAAGTCTTGCTGAAGGTTAGGTCCTGTGGGAGTGTGTAAATGCACAAGTTGTGCCACATTCAGTAGATTTGTAGTAATAAGTCTATCAAAGATATAGTTTTGGTGGAACATTTAAGTTTGGTTCCCATGTTAAACGAGTTTGTTTCCCATGTTATACGACACCTTACAGGTTGGTCATTACATAAAAGGTATTTTATAAATCAGTAGAATAAACTTAGATAAAAATGAATGCAAACAACACTTCAAAGAACTTGAAAACGTCCCCAAAAAGCTCTTAATACTATAAACTGTACTGATGTATACATCTAGGAAGAACTGGAGTCAACATTCTGAAAAACCTGCAGGTGGAACCTTTGTGAAGCCATGGGAAGGAAGTCAAATTTCTCCCTCTATCCTCCAAATATGGAAGTTTAGAAAAGGGTTCTTCAACTCCAGTCCTTGAGGGCCTATAGCCTGCAGGTTTTAATTGTTGGCTCTGGCATAAGAGAAAGTCCTGGGTATGATGTGGCAGTGTTTCAGCCACCGTTGCTGACCCGCTGACTGAAGGGCATCATAGTTTATGATCACAACACCTGGAAAAGCGTAGGCATGGTCTGATGGTCACAGTCATCCCATGGAGTGACTTTATTTGCGGTATACTTGGATGTATTAAGCATGCAATGTCTCTTTCAAAAAAAATTACGGTCTGATTTGAGTCCTCTAACCTGAGTCTTTGTTTAGGCAATAAGTACTAAACCAACTGAAATTTAATGCCATTTTGTGGTAAACTGTACAGCTTACTTGGCCACAATGTGTATGTTTTTGTGGCATCTGGATCTAGAAATTCCAGGTGATTGCAGTGATTTATTAATTTATTTAAATCTGACCTGCAAATTCTGATTCTGGCAATTTTGAAAAGTGTCATAAAAAGACCGTAGAATAGTCCAAAATTATATAAAGTGCTCCAGGGTAGGCTACATGAAAAGCTGGTTTGAATGAACTTACCGCTGAAAATGCATTAAGGCCAGCTCTGTTAACACCGTCGCGACAAGAGCTTTCCGAGTTCAAACTTTTTGGTTTATTATGGACGCTTTGCATACTTTTCTTGTTTTTGTGTGTTTCCTTCTGCTGCTCTGATCTGTTTCAGCAGCCCAAAGACATGCTTATTAGATTCATTAATAGTTTAAAAATAGGCATGAGGGTCAGAATAAATGGCTGTCTTTCTTTATTCTCTGTTTGCACACTTGTTGAGTATTAGCTGAGACAGGATGCAGCCCCTGTGATATTGGATGAAATTAATGAAGGTGGTAGACAAAAATGAATTGCTTTAAATGCAATTTCATATAACATAGAACATCTTTTTGGAGATGTGGTTTGTGAAACATTCAGGAAGGCTTATTTCACCGGTGGCTACTTAGTGAGTTCAATCGTTTTTGTCCAGGACATATGCCTCAATTTTATGAAAATTGTCTGGCTGTTTTCTACCACAGACTGTGAAAAGCTGTCATCTCAGCTTTAACAATGTTCCACTTGTTATGTTGATAAGGATGTTTGGACTCTGCGTGCAGGCTTCTCATCCAAATCAACCAAAGTTTTGTAGCAAACTGCAAGCTTCAAATTTTTATTCAGTCACTATATGAAAAAGAAAATTCATTTTTACACACCTGTGTATGCCGCTGTCATTTTTCTCCATCTGTACAGCTTTGTCAATGACAAACTATTATCTGGCATGTGCATGCAAATTACAAAGGCATAGAATCTATTCTAACTAGTAATGGACAATTCCAATGAAATAACAAGTAATTAGTACCTTTGGAAATGGGTTGAGATTGTAGACATTTAGACTGGGTAAAGGCATGATCCTCTGGGATGGCACCATAAAGTCCCTGTTAAGTGGTTGCAAAGTATTTTAAAAGAGTGAAATAAGTTTAGCTTTAAAGTTTAAATAATATACTCCAGATGTTGTAGTAGAGCCACAGCAGCTGTAAAGATTTAACTATTTATCTCACAGTTTGAGTTGTTTCAACATCAAACCCACCATGGATAGTATTTCAGTAAAATGTGTTTAATGTGACACAGTCTATGTCTAATGACATCAATCATTTTGTCCCTTTTGTAATAATACTCCTGTGAAGCAGATCCAGGGCTCTGAGCTCTTAATTCTTTATTTCATTAGTGTCAATCAGTGTGTGTGTGCGTGAGCCCCTGCCATTGTTTCTTACTGGGTTATAATACTGGCAGACCTGGCACAAAGCTAGCTTCATTGGGGGTTCTTGTGACACCCAGGGCTGATTTGATTAAAGTTAGCAGATCCTTTTCTAAGACTGCTCATTACACCAGCCAGCCAGGGACGAAGTGACAAAACCACTTGGAATATATAATAGCCAGGTATTGGGGAGATTTAGGTAATGATTAATGAGAGTAGGAAGCAGGGACAGGGAAACACAGAAGATGGAGGAATAAGAACTTTCTTTGAAAAGCTTCCATAAGAAGATTGACCTCATCTTTGAGACTTGGCAACTGTTACTGCAATATTTCATCTTTACATATAGTTTGCCTTAAAGGTCCTATGGACCTCTTGTTGATGAAATGTCAAGTGTAATTCTAATGTGGCCCATATTAGAAATATGTGCCTTGGGTAGATTAATTGAACTCCTCCTCCAAATCACAGTTTCACTCCCTGGAGCAAATGAAAACACAGCAACCTGCATTAGCATTACGAATATACTCCCAGATGTGTAAAATTAATCCATGGAAAATACCATTTTAATTTGTCAAAGGAGTAGGAAATGCTGGATTTCTTTTAAAATTGGAAATATCACGATGACAGATTTTTACACCACAAAAACATCATGCACATTTACTCTCCTCCTGTATGCAGGCTCATGCATAGAGGATGATTATGCCTCTACTTTAAAATAAGAGATTTAAATGAAGGTGTCGGCACTGAGAAGACAGATAGATCTCAGTTAATGTGTTCCCCCCCCCCTTTTTTTTCTTTTTTCCTCTCTACTTGGTTGGAATTAACTCTTCTCAACCCTGGCACACCCGGGATAAGCAGAGTAATAAACCCTAAAGGGAAAGCACTGAGCATGTTTATCTTTTTTCAAGCGTCTCTGGTGCCACAAACTGAAATTCCTTGGCTCAACCCTTGACTTATTTAGTGGCTCAAAGCTCAAAGCCAATTTCTAACAAACATGTCCACCATCTCCTATTTACTCCTATGTGTGTGCACTGAAGGGAGAAAAAATGCTTTAGCGTATATAGCTTAAGATTTGTACATAGTTGTGTGCATGATTGTTTACCAGTGCTGTTGGTGTGTATGTACTGTACATGCACAAGAGGGAAAAAAGTATAAATGTTTGTTTGTGACCGGAATGTTTGTTTGCATAGCATCTTGTATTTGTATTGTATTTTAATATTATATATTTCATCATCCAATCTCCTCTAGCTGCAGTGGTGTAGCTTAAAAAAACCTTTTTGTTCCCTCCTTCCCTTTCTACAATGCAAGATCCCAGGTTTTAATCTATTTTCTATTAATGGAAAGATTGCAAAAAGCAGTTTGAAAGATCCCTGTTAGCATTTAGAGCGTGCAAACTTTTGCACCCACTTTTGAATATTACTGTTCTTTTGTTGCAGATAATGGCTATTGTCATAGTTTGCATTAGTATTCGTGATATCCATAAAGGATATCTTCATCTTTCCTTCCTCCATCCATCCGTCTTTCCATCCATCTGTGGGTTGTCAGTTTTAGCAGAGAAGCCTTTTCCCCATCAGTTTTTTCAGCTCATCTGAGACAATCCCAGCCACACTGGCCCTCCAGGCGGCATCCTAACTAGATGACTGAGCCACCTGAAATGTTGGACTTAAATTTATGCAACTGTTTTCTAGAGCAGCTTTAAATGTGAGACTACTTATCATTATGATCTGAAACATTAACAACAAGAAAATTTTAATATTAAGCTGCCTGCTGATCCCTGCGTAACATCTGTTGTTTAAAGAGGATTGGGCTTTATATTGTTCCAAGTAAGAAAGTATGATTGACGGGTTTTGTGTTAAAAGCAGCTCTCCTGATGTCTTTCACTCACCAGTCTGGCTGTTCTCTGAGGGGGGCTTTTTTAATGTTTTGGACTGACTAAAAGAAAGATGCACATTAAACAAGGCTATTTTGCCTCTGATGCAGCCAACTGCTCGCTCTTACCTTTCTGTGGCTTGAGCATTGTCTCTCCCAAAGGCAAATTACACTGAAGCTTTACCTGCATTGTGTATTGGCCAACTTAAATATGGTTGGTCTATGTTAACTTAAATATTTTGATTTTCCCAAATTCACTTTTAGTAGCCAAATGTATTTCCAGCTTTACCAGGGGGTATATGAACCATACACATTTAGTGCTGTATCTGCTTGAAACACAAAGGCCCATGAGACATGCTCTCAAAAAAGTAGTGAAGAAGGGTCCTAATATATAGTCCCACAAGCAGTTTCTGACTGAACATTTGTCCTTTGTGTCCTGCATGGACATGGCTTTGTTTCCCTGCCATTTTTTCCCTTTTGACATTGGTGACAATTAGTTCAAGCCTCAGGGAGGGGATACACCTGCAAGGGCACTAGTGAAACACAGTGTTTATATATATATATGTATGTATGTATGTGTGTGTGTGTGTGTATTGGGGGTGGGAATCACCGGTTTGATCACGATACGATATTATATCGATATAGTGATACAGCGATTCGATGTTTGCTGATATCTCAAATTCAGTCACGATACGATTTCGATTCGATTTGATCTAGTTATCCTCCGATCGATATGAAACGATATAAAGCAATATAATGAGTGATTGATCACACTTATTTCCATTCATCACTAAAAGCAGCTAGATCATCATTTAAACTTTCTTTATTAATGAGCTCTGGTATTAACATTTAGTTTAAAAGAAATTGTTTTCAAAATAAAAGTTTGTTTGATAACTGGTTACTCTATTGATTTTTGTCCGATATTAGGATTTTGGATCGATATCATTGAATCATTGACCATACGATCGATGTATCGATACAGATCGATGTATTGTCCCACCCCTATCTAATAAATTTAGCACTCAGCACAATGGATGTGTCTCCATGTTAGTGTACATGCATCCCCTTGTGATTTAACATTTTTCTGAATATAAAAAAAAAAAAAGAATAACAGACATGCATTTTCATTTTTTATTGGTAAAAATTAAATGTGGCAGGCTTTTAAGTGATTGGATCAGCCATCCATGTTCACAGAAATCTGGTTTATTCCAGTGGATTATGGGCTCTGGGCAGATCTGAGGTAATCTGAAAATGTGTAGGGGTAGGCTGTTTAGGGCAGTTGTGTGCATTTAGGTTTTAATCTGTCCTTTTAAAAATACATATCACCTTTCTTTCCATCAGTGTTAGGTTTACCGGTGTGTGTGTGTGAATGTCCAGTGGTGGTCGGAGAGGTTGTTGGTGCAGATTGGCTGCAAAAAATCTCGTTTTTTGAAAAATTAAATCTTCACAAACAGCAAATTCGAATTAATCGATAAAATCGATTTATTGCCCAGCCCTGGTTATAAGTCATAATAAAACTTCATGGGGTAATTTATATTATTTTCTAATCAGTGGCAATCAGTCTGTGTGAATCTGTGTGACTGATTAAGTTGCCATAAAGAAATTAGTAAAATAGATATTACTTTTAACAGATATTACTTTTGTTGTGAAATAATATGTTGCAATATTTCATTATGTCAATGCTGTGTTGTTTATAAAAATAGCAACAGTGAAAGCAAAACAGTAAAAGCAATGTGTTAAGTCATAGCTATTTATTCATTCAACATAGTCACTAGGGATGAAATGATGCACTCAACCATGATTCGATTCATGATTTTTAACTCACGAAACCATTTATTTAGATTTAGAAACTAACTTTCTGTCACAACCTAACAACAAATAATTTAATAATTCTTCATGATATGGAAATAATCACAAATTGGTAGTTTGATTAACATGAGCGGAATTCATGTCATGAAAGCTGATACACATCAAGCATGTGCTGGAACGGTCCAAGCTATAGTTATAGTCCACATAGTATGTGGAGAAGTTTAAAAACGGAAAATAAAACAATTAACCTTCTTGTAAAACAACAGATTCTCCCCAGAACAAGAACCATAAATCTATAGATGGACAGAAAAAAATGGACACAAAATTGACAAAAAGTGAAGAGGTCAGTCTTCATGACTCCTCCAGCTACTCCTCTAAACTCTTACACTCTTCTCCACCGCTTGTTTTGCTGCTATGAAACTAATCGCAATGCCAATGCAGCGTGGACAGCTCAAACACCCTCCTCAGGGACCGTTCAGAAACGGTGTGTAGCGCCTGTTTGAAGCGCATCGAGCTCTCCATGACCAGCCGGGGAGCTACAGAAGAGCTGCTCTGCAGCGCTTATGCATTTCAGGAAAAAAAATAACGGGTGTCTTTTCATTCATGAATGTCACGTCACTAAAAGAGTGCTGTATTTCGAAGTTATTACATCCCTAATAGTCACAACTTTGTCTTCTCGAATATGTGATTGAGTAATGTTATTTTATGCTTTAGACATTGTTAGGTTTTGTTTATAGTTAAATGAGAGAGCCTGGTTTCATAATCATTGTATTACATGTTTCTATAATGACTGACTGTAACTATTTTCCCTTTAACCCATTCCTTCTTTTTTTTCAGCTTGCTATGGCATCGTTCAGGTACCGACTGGTCCTTGGTTCTGCAGAAAGTGTGAATCTCAGGAGAGAGCAGCCCGTGTGGTGAGTCAGTGTCTATCCATTCATCATTTATGAGCTATCTCCTGGAGACAGCCTGATATTACTGTTTATTAACGCACCAAGTTAGCTTTTGCTTTTGCTTCATGAGTTTCTTTTAAAGGTGCACTACAGATTTTTTTCAGTGAAGTGCCTCCTATAAACTGTTAGCTCAGCAACCGTCTTACACCCAACCTGTACTGTGAGCTATTTCTAGCAGTAAAAGACAGCCTTATCTTGACTATTGCCCTTTCTCTTGCTCTGTCTCGTTTCCCCTCTCTTCCTCCAATAATGTCTTTCTGTGTTTCTATGCTGAATCAGTCATGGTACACATTCAAATCAGCCAGTGTGATGATATCCTCTTGCTAGCATTTGAAATGTTGTTTAAAGCAAAACCTCTGCTGCTTACACAGCATCTCAGAAGAAGTGAAGTAACATTTGTCAATCTCAGTGTGCTGCTGGGAATCAGCAACTCCAGAAACGTGCATAATAAATGTTACTGTACCATCAAACAAGTGGGGAGCTTTAAGGTCAAAGGAAAGTTACATAGTGTGTTTGTAAAGGTTGTTTTTTCTAAAGAAACTCTCTATACCTCTCTCTATATGGATAAGGTGCTTTGTCAACATCTTATGTGGTCCAGCTGTATTTCTTTTAGTTTTTTTTTAAAGGGAAGAAACAAAGGGTTTGGCCGTTAAAGAGGCTCAATGCAAGTCTCTATGCAACATTATTATAGTCCTAAAGCAGCTTGGAAGTAATTATTTTGCTTGACTGACCTGTGCTGATGAAAAAGCGGACATTTCCTCCTCTCTCGGGTCTCCCCCTACAAGAAACGGCGCTTGCAGTTTAGCCCATTTGCGCTCGCGTTTTTTTTGGTTTGGAAGTCTTGCGATACACGAGACTACCACTATAAGGCTGGTCGTGAATCCGTTTGGACAGATATGCAGGTTTACTCTGCGATCCGGTTTTTACTTTTATACTGCTTTGATAATTAATTTTACTACATGCCTTTGAAGCCATGGTGACTAGCCGTAGCCTGTTCAAGACAACCGTAAGTTGCCTCTGTTAACAACAAACTTCGTCTGTCGCCTATTTTCTCGCTCTGGAGCTCCCCCTACAGCAGAGTTGCATTGATCCGCTTTAAAAGCAGATATTGAACAACCTTAACAGAGTTCCTAAATATGCATGTACAGTATCAGTTTGAAATTAATGTGATGTATTGATGTATTTGTCACATGTCTGAATGCTTGTGCTTTGTTAAACTTTTCGTAGTGCTGTGAAGGGGAAGACTCCCCAGGTTGGTGACAGGGTCCTAGTGGAAGCTGTGTACAACCCGAATATGCCCTTCAAGTGGAATGCTCAGCGCATCCAGACTTTACCTCAGCTAGCAAATCAGTCGGTGAGAACATTCAGAGGTTGTGTTTGTTTGCTCTGCCCAGTTTTCACACATTTAAACTTGGTGATAAAATGTTAGGAAATCTGCATTATTGTCTTTTAAAAATTTCTCATATCATTGTAGAAGCACAGTTTAGTTTATGCTTCAGTTATTTTTATCATGTTTCAAAAATCGCCTTGTTTGGTGGAAAAGCTGAAGACGCAAACTTAGTTTAGCTTTGTATTCATAAACGATTGATTGATCCAGTACTTATTTGAATAATATTCAAATTTTTTTGCATTCACATGTCTCACTGCTGCATATATATGAACTAAGGATTATAAACGCCCCCTTTGTATATGTTAAAACATTAGCATAAGGATCTTTTCATCATTTGACTGGTCTAGTTTGTCCTTTTTTGGTGGCTGTTTGGCCTTATTGAAAAATAAATATCCAAAGATTTGCCAACTTTGCTTTGCAACCTGATTTACTTTTTGTGAAAAATGCATATATTGGATTTCTGAATAACAGGGGATTTTCCAAGTTTGTTTAAATCTGGGAGACTTTGCACAGTCTGAAGAGAGTTCTGATAAACTATGCCTTTCTTTTTCTGTCTTTGTTTTTTCCTTCAAAAATTGATCATATCCTCTTTACCTCTCTGACATTGACCATTGTGTTCTCAATCCCTCCCAGCATCAGCAGCAGCAGCCTCAGCCCTTACCTCAAGCTTCCCAACAGATCGGCAACCTTTACAATGAACAAGGGATGCAGCTGCGCTACACAGACATGCACTCCACTGCGGACAACAGACAAAATGTAACCCTCTAGTCCTGAATCATACACTTTTATGCTCATTTCCCCATTCAGTTTTTAATTAGTCTTGTCTCAATTTCCTGATGTGTGTGGCCTACGCGTTCATGTTGAATAACATTATTTCATTTTTGTTTCCCTCACTGCGGCTTTCACTTGTTCTTTAGTTTGTTGTTGTGCAAACTAGATTCCAACATTTTTCTAGTCCTGTAATGTGTAACTACAAACTTCTTTATTTCTGTTTAGTCTGACTTGTCTTACAGAGAGGCTTATTTTATTGCAGAATTATACATTCTGATTGTTCTCTTTGTGGTAGATTGTTTTTTGAAAAACAAATTAATGTTGCTTCAGCTGTGAATTTTGTTCCAAATGTGTTTTCTCATTGGTTGCTTTTTAAATCAGAGCATCTTTTTACAGGAACATTGCTGAAGACAGAGACTCCAAAAGAGCTGTTAATCCAAAATTGATTTTTAAACATATCCATACACACTGCTACAAATATTTATTTATTTAATTTTTTTGAGGGGGAAAAAGGGGGAGGTTTATTAAAATGTAGCCTTGAGTACTTGTGTGTATTCCAGGAATATTGAACGTTAGATATTTCTTCTGAAATATCCCGCAGGCTGGATCAGTGTCTTACCGAGCAGCGAGAGCTGTAGTTTTCATGACAGTTACTGTAATTGGAGCATCACATTCAGCTTCTGACTGATGAAGCCGAACTGGTTTTACTTGACCGGCGGTTTCATGCTGGATGTAATATAGAATATTTTTCTATAGGTGGATTTAGTCGGTTTTAGTCAAGAACTCTTTAAGAAAGATTTGAATATGAGTTCTTGGCACACTGCTGGATAGTTTTTATGAAAAAAATGAAAGGTTATGTCTTTTTGTCTCCCTCTGCAAAAGTGTATGGAGTAGAAATCAAACCTCAGTCAGGCATTGCTACTTAGACCTTTTCTTAAAAACAAGAGCTTCCCAACTGAACCAGTGCAGAGGTGCCCAGACTCATAACATGTTTAATAATTTCAGATCAGTTCCTGAAAGTTCATTTAATAATTTACTGTAAACCATCGTTTTAGATATTGAAAAAAAGTTATATTTTACAAAATGTGTTTTAAAACAATAAAAAACAAAAAAAATTGCAATATATACGTTTTTTTTCTTTAAAACATTTTCCCACTTCAAACAGGTCAGAACCTGCAATATAACTTTTTTCAGATTCAACTGAAGTTCTTCTGCAAGATTAGAGTTTTCTCCTTTTTTGTTTTTAGGACAACCTGTCAGGGAAACTAATGAGATTTCTACAATTCTTGATTCAAGCAGATGCTCAGGTGTTTTCCCAGTCTCTTTCTTTCAAGCAGCTACTGACCAAGATTTGATCTATTTTAACTTCTTATGTGTTGTGCAGTTAATGGTAACAGTTGTTTTGCTGTTTTTTGCTTAAAAACTAAAGTTTTGTGTGTGTTTTTTTTCCGCATTTAGAATCAGCCCCAAGGTCCTAATATGATGAAGGGAGCCCCCACCATGCTGCAGTCACTACCTCCCCCAACTACATTCAGTGTTCCGGCCCAGGCCCCCCCTCCTTCCCTCCTGCAGGCCCAGCTTTCTGCTGCCTCTTTGGCTCCGCTCCTCCAAAATCCTCCCCAGCCTCTGCTTCCACAACCTCCCCCCAAAGGTAAGGTATGGGTAAAGCACAGGTAATATACAGGTGCCGACCATGACCTCGCCACGGTTTTGTGTTATTAGAGCCCCCCTGTGTGTAAATGTGTAACAAGAACACTGTGTATTTTCCTATAGATGTGTTTCCTGGTGGTCTTCTTCAGCCACCAGTGAGAATGATGCCACAGCCGCAGCCCGTCCGTCGAATTGAGCCACCGCCTCGTTTTCCCACTCGCAATGATCGAGGCCCGGAGCTCATCCTCAGGTCAAAAGAAGAACGCAGGTGAGATGCTGATCACTTTTTAGGGTTTGGCTGTAACTAATTTATCTCCCACTGGCTGTATCATTTTTACTTATTTTATCCTCTCATTAGCTGAAATACTCCTATTGACCTGTTTACATGTGATCCTGTAACAGAGACAGAGAGCGTGAGCGCAGGCGATCGAGAGAACGCTCTCCCACCCGCAAACGTTCCAGAGACCGCTCTCCTAGACGTGAACGTTCGCCGAGAAGGCCTCGCAGGGTGGTTCCCCGCTACACCGTCCAGTTTTCCAAGTTCAGCTTGGACGGGTAAATATGATGTACTAAGGAGAGATGTACCAAGATCAGTACCTAACAGGTCAGCACTTTGTTTGCTGGGATATTAACTGTCCGCTTTACATTCACCAGGTCCAGCTGTGACTTGATGGAGCTCAGAAGACGATATCAGAGTCTCTACATTCCCAGTGACTTCTTTAATGCAGTCTTCACCTGGGTGGATGCCTTTCCTCTTACACGAACCTTTCAATTTAGTAATGCTTGCAACTTCCACATCTTGCATAAAGAGGTGGATCCTTTAGCCAAAAACACGGCTCTGCTAGACCCTCCTGATGTTAATCATACCTACAGTGCAAAGGTAAGACTGTGTATTTTTCATAGTCATTATAATTGTTAAAAACTTGTTTAAACTTGGACTATTATGTTGTTGATGGAGCCAGAACTATTCCTGTAGCTATTAGCTACCACTCTATTGTGAGATGAAAGATGTGGATTATATTTGCTTGGCTTAGATTTGATTTGAACCAGAAAGATCAGAACTATCACATAGAGGAGGAAATGTCAAAAAAGATAGATAGAGGAAGAGTCATAGATAATGGATGCTCTGGTATTTTTGGTCTACAAAGCAGATGCATACAGAACAATCACAATGCAAAGACCTGTGCATCATTGAGTTGTGCATAATTGGCTCATCCTTTGGCATCTACAAGCAAATATTTTTGCTATGCAAAGATACTGGCTAGTCAGATTTAATAAAGGATGACTACTCATATACCTGGATATGTTTCCACTCAGAAGAATAACATAGACACCTGTTTTGAGGATACTTTCCAGGAGAATCACAGTGATTCACACATACAAAGTACACAGTAGATGGATTACATGCACATGAATGGAAAGCCTGCCACATCTGATGGCTGTATGAATTTGACCATGTGTATGTTTGTAAAGTCCCAACTGGTTTGCAGACATTGGAACCATTTACCCAGCCTAAAACCTTTCTGAAGCTGTCCACTGAGCTTAAAACCTGGGAAAATGTTCCTGGAAATTCAGTGATTCGTGTTTAGAAAGAGCTTATTTTGAAAAGTTCTTCTTCTTGGTTCAGGTAATGCTGCTAGCTAACCCCAGTATAGAGGAGCTCTATCACAAGTCATGTGCTCTGGCAGAGGATCCCCAGGAAGTCAGGGACTCCTTCCAGCATCCTGCTAGACTTATCAAGGTATGTGGAGCCCCATCTGTGTTTTCACACTGCAAAGGAGCTGACAGTGATGTGATGATCCTATTCCATTGCTGAGCTCTCACAATGTGGAAAAATCCTGACTGATAATGTTATGTATTGTGTGGATCCTCAGAGGTACGATTATTAGTTTCCTGCTCACCTTTTTTCTATCTCTGTTCTCCTTTTGGCTCTTTTTCGCCATCTAAACCGCTTTATCCATATTGTCTTCCTCATTTCCATCTAACCTAAACTCTCCACCCCCCCGAACCAACCCCATCTCTCTTTCTCATCCAGTTTTTGGTGGGCATGAGAGGTAAAGATGAGGCCATGGCCATTGGTGGTCACTGGTCTCCCTCTCTGGACGGAGCTGACCCAGAGAAGGATCCATCAGTCCTTATAAAGACAGCCATACGCTGTTGCAGGGCACTCACAGGCATAGACCTTAGTCTCTGCACTCAGTGGTAAGCATTACTATCTCATTACATTTCGTTTAAACTATTAATAAAATTCCAAATTGGCTTTTTTTTTTTATACTACCTCGATGCAAAATCCCTGCTGGTGACATTTATTTGTCTGTTTTTATATTAATGATTATTCTGTTGTTAATTTGCAGTCTGTTGTTCACTTTTTGTTGTGTTGTGCGCTGTTCCTTTTTGCCTTTCGTGTGTTGTTGTCTTGGCTCTCTCTGTGACACTCATGTACACACATTTCATTGTGATGAAAAACCAAACGCATGGACTTGGTGGCTGGACGCAGTAGCCTGGACCAGGAGACCCCGCCATTACTTTTTTATTTATTTGTTTTTTAAATTCATTTCTTTATTCTTTGTTAAATATCTTATATATTTAACTGGCTCTCACTGTCCTGTTGATTCTGTCTCTCTTTGCACAACTCTAATGTGGTGCATTAAGTGTAATTTTATTTATTTATTCTTTTTATTTGTTTATTTATTTTTTGTGATTGTCTGTCAACTTCCTGAAAATGGCTGGCGTAACCTGTGACAACAGTTGGAGAGCTGCAGACTGGGTCCATTTGTCTATGCTGTGTGTTGTGTGGGAGCAGGGTCACTGTAATGATGTGTGCAATCATTCAGTAACCCGACGGGAGGGGGTAGCTGTAGAAGGCTGGCCCTAGCAAGGCCTGCCTTTTATACTGTGCCCTGACCAGAATGTTTCTTTCCAATGCACCCTCTTCCTTTGCGACAGGTATCGTTTTGCAGAGATTCGCTATCACCGGCCGGAGGAGACACACAAGGGGCGGACAGTCCCTGCTCATGTGGAGACAGTGGTTTTGTTTCTTCCGGATGTTTGGCATTGTCTTCCTACCCGCTCAGAGTGGGAGGTGCTGTCACGGCGACTCCGGGAGCAGCTGGCTGAGAAGTTGTCGGCCGAGCGAAAGGAGGCGGATGGAGAACAGGCACTGAACCGCTAATCCCTCTCTTCTCATTTCCGCTTCTCACAGGAAGGCACAGGAATTACAAAACAAATTCCAGATACACAACAGACACCAAGCACACCTTACCTTTCACACACTCGCGCATACACACAAAAACAGGCTTATTAATGTTCCTCCAGACCTCACCTAGACTTGTTTACTCATCCACTTGTCCCCTTCTCCTTTCCTCCTATTCCTCCATTCCTCCATCAGCACCTCCACCTTCCCTCACATCCAGCAGACACATACAGTGGAAGCAGTGAGACTAGGTTGTGTCGTGTTAGGCCCCATTGCAAATGGTAAAACAGCTTCCAGTTCCTCAGAAAGTTCATATGGGTGTTAATTTGGCATAATGATTCGTTTTGATTCTGCCATGTTTTTCCTGCAAAATCTGCCTAATTTGCTTGTAATTGTTCTACAAATTGTTTTAATCTCAAATTTAAACCAGTGGTCAAAGTAACACTGGAACTATGAATGCACTGGAATCTGTGGAGTCAGTTGCGTGTTAATGATGTGTTTGTTGTAGAAATGTGTATTTTTATGATTTTTCATATCTTAATATTGTCTTACAATGAAAAAGGGAATCTCCCCAAAGTCCTGCTTCTTGTCTGTTCTTGTTGTTGGATTCTACACTCTCATTTGGACTACATGTAGAGTTTGGTTTTTGCAGGGCAGTTGGTTGGACAGATGGCTCCCATCTGATGTAGGTGTACAAAACCCATAAATACCCCAGTCATAGAGCATGGTAGGGCCACCCTATCCTCACTCCGTTTGGAGGCCAGCCTCAGTTCACCTGATGTACCTACACACCTTTCGGACACACCTCTCATTGATTTTTACCTTTTTTGTGTTCCACAGATTGATTGATTGGCAGCTGGGGGGCATTTCTGTTGTTTTATTTATTTATTTATTTTATTTATTTCATTTTTTTATAATGGCTAGAGAGCTTCCCTGTGTACGCTTCAATAGCAGTGGACTTAAACACAGTCAAGCTCACTAGGACAAGACTATGAAAGACACATGAGACCTTGCTTCTTGCACGGATCAGCTTTGAACCCACAAAGACCACAGATAGTTTGCTGACTGTTTGCTATCCCGCCTCTTTTTCTCCTTCTGCCTGTCTCTATCTTAATGATTTTCTATCAAGGAGGAAGAGGAAAAGGATGGAGACCAGTCGAAGGATGTTAGCACTCCCACTCACTGGGCCAAACTTGACCCGAAGTCGATGAAGGTAAGTTTTAAGATAAAAGGAAGCCTACTGTTGGAGGTGCATGAGGCTATGTGACAGCATAATGTTTAATAAAGTTTTCTAAATCAGCCTGGGTAGGATGCGGTTTCTATGTCCATGTTTTCTGCCCCTGTAGGTTAATGACCTACGCAAAGAGCTTGATTGTCGCGCTCTAAGCTCCAAGGGGTTAAAGTCACAGCTGATTGCTCGCCTCACAAAGCAACTGAAGGTGGAGGAGCAGGTGGAGGAGTCCAAGGAACCTGAAAAGATTGAGACCAAAGTTCCTGAGGAAGAGGAGCCACCTCGAGCTGAAGATGACAGAGAGGTATGCAGAAAATGGTACTGAGTTATTGGATACCGTTCACAGAAGGGGATTTAGCATTCTGTTGATGTTTTATCCAAATGAAAAGTTTTTAGTGTTATTATGCCCCATTAATTATTTTTATTTTTATATCATCCCATAGTTTTTACAGTGGTAATCTCAGAGCCACTTTTCATACATGTCATTGAAATTCACATTATGAATGCAAGAGTACTGCATTTTTATGAGATTAAGATATTGCTTCTTATCAGGATTTAATTGACCAAAAAGACGCAGATTGTTTGATCTCTCGTCAGCATAAATCCTGCTCAGGACTTTGTGTTTAGTGGCTCATCACTGTGCCGGTGCAGCTGCAGGCTGGAAAAGCACGTTATCAGCAATGCTATGGTGCTGCAGCGGGGACAATGTACAGTACTAATTGTTATGGGTAACTGGGTTAATTTGTGTTTCCATGTTCATGTACTCTTGTTAAAGCTGAACTTGCTTTTACATTGACCAACTTGTAAAAAAATAAAAAATGACTCTCTTTTAAGCTACATATACCAGGACCTGAGTAATGTTTCATACCACCATCCCAATGATTGAATGGCAATAAAGTTTAGTAGCGTAACTACCATCAGTTTGACTGTAGACCAGGAATAAGACACATCCTGTGTATAAATGGCTTTAATATTTTTGCTCAACAGCAAGTTAAAATTATGCATCTCAGTGTCACCACCAGCTTTCTGAAAACTGCAAAGCCTTTTCACAAACAATGCTCTGGAATTTTGTGTGATGTTCTCTGTTAGGAAGAGGAGAGGAAGAGGCAGGAGGAGCTTGAGCGTCAACGGAGAGAGAGACGCTACATCCTCCCCGATGAACCCACTATCCTGGTACATCCCAACTGGGCGGCTAAAAATGGCAAATTTGATTGCAGTGTCATGTCTCTGAGTGTGCTGCTGGACTACAGACTGGAAGATAACAAGGAACACTCCTTCGAAGTGAGAATTGCTCTTCTGGCAATTTGTTTCGCACTGTTTCAGTTTCAGCTCTGATGAGCCTCTTTCTGTGCAGGTTTCCCTGTTCGCTGAGTTGTTTAATGAGATGCTACAGAGAGACTTTGGCCACCGTATATACAAAGCCCTCGCTGCGCTCCCTACCAAGGAGGAGAAGAAAGAGAAGAAGGCCAAAAAGGAGGCAGAAAAGAAAGAGGCTGAAAAGCGTGAAATAAAAAAGGAAAAGGAAGAAGACGGGGAGGAGCCTGTAACAAAGAAGACCAAAGAAAATGAAGAAGATAAGAGAAAGGCAAGTGTCCTCAACTTTTTATGTTTTCGTTTTGTTTGTTATTTTTGTTTTGTTTGTTTTTTACTACTACTACTACTACGGCTGCCATTTAGCAGAATCTTTTATCCATAGATGTTTGAGACAACAACACAATAAAGAAATCAAAGAGTAGGATACAGGATGAGCAGGTGGACTGCTGTAGTCCAGCTGGACTTTAATGTTATGCCAATGCTAATGAATTTTTTCTTGTTGTGTTTTGCATTTTATGGTTTCCCACTATGTACAACAAGTCCCTTGTAGGAATAAACACGCAATTTGCTATCATAGACACATCCTATCGTAAGTGCATAGGGCTTTGTTAGTGCTGGGTCATGTTGCTCTGAATTAATCCTCATTAAGTGTGAAAATGTTCTTTAAAGAGATGAGTCTTTAGTTTGCTCTTAAAGGTAGGAACAGGCTCTGACTGTAAGACTCTGTAAGACTGTAAGAGAAGGCGAGAGAGGACAGAAGCTAATGGTGAAGCTCATGGTGCAGGATGCCAAAATGGGTACGGTTGGATTGGGCATGCTTGCTCTATTACTATTTGCAGTGTCATAAGTTGCAAGCTACACTCTGTGTCAGTAGTCCCTCAGGACCATGATCTGGCTCTATTTGAGCTTTGCTACAGAAAAGCCCAGTCACGCTTGATTCTCCAGTTGTTTCCTCTGTCATCTCTGGTCAGGTGTGGGCTGGCACATTGCAACTGTAACATGGGATATAAGACTCTTTTTTACTAGTACTAGTTTTTTTTAATTGAACTATTTGATTTGTATTTTTAAACCAGTATGAGGAAAGGACCATCAAAAAGGAGGAGTCTCGAGATGAAGAGGAGAATGAAGATGATGGCAGTACTGCCAATGCTGAGGAATACGACCCTATGGAGGCTGAAGATGACGATGATGATGAAGATGACGGTACATCACACACTTATTTTTCTTTAATTGCAGCCATGCAGCTATGTTCTTTGGTCAGTGAGGAGAAACCATGCACCACGCTGAGCTTGTGATGGAAACCATTTCCACAGTTTCTGAGACTTTGAGCAGACCAGTATGCATTGTTGTGATGGATTTTTTTCTTTACTGACACAGATCTTTCTTTGTTTTTTAAACATATAGACAAAGATGATGACGACTCCAACGACAGAGACAGAAAAGACCGCAAAGATGACCGCAAGTCGTCTAAAGAGAGATCATCTAAAGACAAGGTTGGTTGTTAGTTATTGGAGGGCTGTTATTGATCTGTTGATGTGGTGAAAACATGGTTAATGATAAAAATGTTATTGTTGTTGCACCAGGAGAAGAAGCAGATGGTTACATACAACAAGGAGCTGCTCATGGCGTTTGTCTACTTTGACCAAAGCCACTGTGGCTATTTGCTGGAGAGAGACCTGGAGGAGATCTTATACACACTGGGGCTGCATCTTTCTCGAGCACAGGTGAGCGCACACATCCATTCATGATTCATAAGGTGCTGGAGCGGCTCGCCCCGCGGTCTGCCTGCCGATGTGTTTTACTTCTGCCTTAACTCAAAATAGCCTCCATGTTCACTTCTGTTTACAGATAAAGAAGCTTTTGAACAAACCAGTAGTCAGGGAGTCTTGTTACTACCGAAAACTGACAGACAGAGGGAAGGATGAACCTGCTCCCTCCTTTTCTGAAGCTCAGATAGAAAACCTCATCGGTGAGCTGACATGATGTTTTGATAAAGTTAAGTGGAGCTAAATCAACGTGACATTAGTGTGCTGAAGCAAACTGTAATTTCTTTCTCTGTCAGGTAACCGGGGACTGCTTCCTAGTCCAAAAGCTCCCGCTCAGTCAGATGCCAGCGAATCCGGTAATCTGATTGTGTATAACGGAGCCATGGTGGACATCGGCAGCATGATGCAGAAACTGGAGAAGAGTGAGAAGGCAAGAGAGGAGATAGAGCAGAAGCTCATGGTGCAAGATGCCAGAATGGGTACGGTTGGTTTGGGCATGTCTCTTCTAATATGATATTTTGCAGTCTGATAAGTTGCAAGCTACACTCTGTGTCAGTAGTCCCTCAGGACCATGATCTGGCTCAATTTGAGCTTTGCTACAGAAAAGCCCAGTCACACTTGATTCACCAGTTGTTTCCTCTTGTCATCTCTGGTCAGGTGTGGACTGGCACATTGCACATAAAATGTGATTATGTTATATAGTGTTAAGATCAGAAACTAGCTGAAAGATTTTGTGACCAAACACTTTTTAATATAAATGGAAACTAATAAGGGCCTGAATTGTACTTGTCCTACATTTACAGGTCTTTCAAAGTAAGATATGTTAACATATTAGTAGCAAATGATAAACATTACACTTAATTATCAATTGGAGTCTGAGCAGTTTTTATGATTAAAATGTATTTATACTTGGGTGCTTTAAATCACAGGATCTTTATGTTGAGGCTATTTTTCTCTATAGATTCATATAATATTCTTCTCTTTCTCAGTTGATTGTAAAGTAAGGACCTTTTCTGTAATAGTGAGTTTACTGTTATGTCTTCTACACCGCTCATCAACAACATTTAGAAGGTGAAAGGGTCAATTAAAGTGTGTATTCATTCTTCAAATCAATTAACTTCAGATTAAATGACATAAACAAGCCAGAATAGTTTCTGGTCAACATAAACTGAGACTGCATCTTTTATAGATAATAAAGGATAAAGGTTCATCCTAGTTCAGATATTCATTTCTAACTCCAGGAATATGCATTTTAAAACACGTCTCCAATCAAATCACACACTTTTAAATTATTCTACATAAACTCTTTTTAAAGTAATTACTAATTAAATATTTATTCACTTCTGCCCTCACGGTTTTCTCTGAATGGGAGATGGTTGCCCGATAGGGGAGACCCATCTCCTCTTAACTGTGAAGTTACATGACCCCAGGGAGAAAGAGCTGAGCTGTGAGAAGGGCATAGAGAGCTGAGCTGCTCCGTTAAGGCCCATTTATGCTCCCTGACGGACGTAGTTTGGGGCGTCCGTTCCAAGCGTGTTCA
>JAVQJG010073871.1:0-10662 GCA_036024015.1 Craterocephalus amniculus | reverse complement strand
AAATGAAGGCGTTTTGTGGCAGACAATGCCTTATTTAGAGGCCGAGCTTCTCTTGCCCCGATCGCTCCCATTATATGGACGTATGCCGCTGGTGTGTGGATATAAAATATTTTCTGATGGTGTTTGAGTTGCACTACAACTGTCTGGGTGAGTAAATGATCGTATAGCATGCTACAACATAGGTACAGGTTGAAAAATACCGAACTTCCCCTTTAAATGATTGAAAAGCATGTGGTTAGGGTGGCCTATACAGTGGGTGAAACATGATAAAAGTGGCCACAAACCACCAGTAGTACACGATGAACAGAGGCATTCATTGACCTACCTTCACTGTGCAGTCCTCTGAGGCACTTGCAATGATGTTGTCATCATGCGGGCACCACTGGATGTCCAGCACCGGTGCTGCATGTCCGCAGACTGTGGGACAGGATTGATCGATTCTGCCGCTCTGTAGGAGGAAACAAAAAGCTCAAACCATCTAACTGAGGTGGTAATTTTCTCCAAGATGTAAGAAAGTGTGTCCACATCAGCCAGACAAGCAGTGAGGTGCCATAGAGCTGCTGACTAAATGCTTTTAAAAAGCCTTTTGAGAATATCGATTGACTGTTTATCTGATGAAATGCAATGCAGGTGGTTGAACCTTGCTGATCGGAACGACGAGGAAGGCCCCTCCTCCACCAGCTTCGATGATAACCGCAATAAATTTGGGGTTGGACGCACAGAGAGGACTGTCCCACGTCACCCGGGAGACTCGTACATCGTCGATGCAGTGCTCGGCTTTCCATGCCTGCGCGAAGACATGGCGGAACTTGCTCTGTCTGACCACACCTCTTCGGAAAGACATGTCTGTGGAGAAATCATCATGATAAATAGAGCTGCAAACACTGGTGAGGGAGGAAAAGGAAGGAAGGACAACAGACAGGCATTGTTGCTCTGACATGTCAGCACCTGACCTGGACCAAAATAAACAGTAGCCCAACAAAAACGTTGTTAGCATCAGTTTAAACATTTGTTTCAGACAAGTATTTGGGCAAAAAGGCTTGCTTCATGCATGAGAAGAGTTAATTCGGAGTTTGAACTCTAAATCAAATGCAAAGTTCAACTTTATATATGGATAATATAACTAAAATGAAAGTTTTTCAAATCTTGGGCTTTGAAGATTTATACTTAACACAAAAACAAGGACTTTTGTTTAATTGATTATTTATTTTAAACTAATAAAACAAGAACAAACAAAGACATGCATGAGAGGCTAATTCTCCCTAGGTTTCAGTGTGAATGTTTTTTTTGTCCCTTTGCCATAGACTGGTGACCTGAGTGTACCTTGCCTCTCCCTGGCTAATTGCTGGGACAAGCTCCATGTACGCGCAACTATAAATTGGACTAAATGGCGTAGAAAATGAACTAATTTCTTCATTAATTGGTTTTATAAATGGCCGAAAGCCTTATTAATTATCTTTGCAACAATTTAAAATGTGTAAAGACTGTTGTTCTTAAGAATAAGCAACACTGGATAATGCTTCCCCTTTTAAACTCTTAAAGAAAACTAATTTAGGACATGTAAATATCCTCTCTAAGCTGCTACTGAGACAAAAACAGGTTGTCAAAACAGCAAGGAAATTCCTTCATGCTGGGAGTCTGTCCTAAAAAGTACAGTCAGGCCTCAGTAGACAAAAGGGCATGATCTGCCTGAAACCAAAACATGCAGTAGCAATGAGGGGAAGGGGGTTGGGCAGTAAAACCCGCTGAGGTAGGAGAGGCAGTGTAACTCTATATCGTATCTACTACATAACCCGTCATTGTTTTTAAAGCTAATTGCGCATTTTGTGGAGTGAAGGATGGAGAATACAATTAGCAAGCTAGGACAAAAACGCAACAAATCCTGCACAGTTATTTAAATCTGGGTTATGATTTAAACATGCTCATGGCATCTACATTCAGACAGAATAACCAGCATTCTTGCTCTCTCTCTATTCCTATTGTTGTCTGCGCACAATGCTAAGGATGAATACAGCAACTGATTCTGCAAAGACTAGCTGCAGGAATGAACGATCAAAGATGGGCGTTACAGCGTTGTTAAACTTAACAATCACACATGCAAAGGAAATGGCAGCCCCCGTCCTTATAACCGCATACCTGCTTTTGGAGAGACCTCGCTTAATTGGAAAAGGGATCACCAAAGACGCGGGCGTGACAGGAGGCCAATAAAATAATCCGCCGCCAGCAGCAGTAACTTAATCCTCTCCTGTGCCCAGGCAGGCGTTCAAGACGATTGCGTAGACCTGTAATAAAATATGTTAATTTAGTAATAATATAACACGTTTTATTTAGCTTATTTATTCTCATTTCATCAATTCCGAGCTGTCCTCGTCTGTGTTTGATAGTAATTGCGCATGTCTGCTGTAGTAAAAGTCTAACCTGATAGGACATATCCCGCGCCGACATCAGATGATACAAGGCGATGATGAACGGAGCCTTGCAGATTTTGATGGCGTGGGAAGAGATGCGGACGCTTTTACGCCCGTCTCCCTTCACAAACGGCTATTTTGCAGCGATGGATTGAGCAGAATCCCAGACACTTCCGCTTATGGCAGGCTACATCAAAGAGGCAAAAGAGAAAAGATGGATATCGTCAGTTAACTTCCGGATTCCCGGCTGGAATGACGGATATGTGTGAGCATCTCCAAAGACCAGATTGATGAAATGTGAATATATTTTAAGATAGTAACTGGTATTGATTTAGTATATTTAGTATATATATATATATATATATAATTTTATTGCCCAAAATAATGAAAATGTATCTAGCTTTTAACACAATTTTAAGAAAAACTAACTATGAAGTCAGGCCAATCAAATCAACAAAGAACATTTTAACCGTCGAAACCATAGCAAATTAAAATCATACATTTAGATTTTGGTAGGAGGAATACATTTTATTTATTCTTCCCCTTTACGTCAGCTTTACATCCCATCACAACAGGAAGGGGTTGTTATCTTGACGACCATGTTCACGACTCTTTATCTCCACCTTGTGTTCAATACAGGTACAAGTTAAATGTTACCGTCCACAAAAACTCCAATCAAAAAAGAGAAGACGGACCAGATTCCAGTGTATATCACGTACATAATTTTCTAAAAATGTAAACAAAATATGGGACGACTGACAGATGATCGTGTTTCATATTTTTATACAAAGCGTATGTAACAGTGCAACAGGTGGCTCCGTGGCGCAATGGATAGCGCATTGGACTTCTAGACATATGTGAAGGCATTCAAAGGTTGTGGGTTCGAGTCCCACCGGAGTCGCATTTTTGTTCAGTCCACTTTCACAGAAATGTTCTTCTTCTTCTTTTTTTAAAACAAAGGAACCATAATGCTGATCGCTAGCAAACTACAATATTTTTGTATATGTAAAAATAAATATGGCATAGCTAATTGTTCCACAACTACAATATCAGCACTTAGTAACAGCTTGATTTGTTTCTGTTTTTATTAACCATATCATCAACATAGGAAAACAACAGGATTGGCAATATCTATAATATTATTAAAACTTTTTTATCTACATGGCGTGTATCATCAAAAATATAACTAATTTTTTAGCATCTGCGTACTGGGGAATAATCGTTTGATTTAATGTGAAAATGCACCGCAAACGGTCATTGACTACAAGTATATTCCTGGGGTCAGAATGCTGATTTCTGCAAATTAATACTTAGAAAACAACTACATCTAAAGGGCTGTGGTTTGATGGGGCCAATCGGAAAACAAAGTAGCTTGGCTTAGTTAAGTTTCCACACGAGATCCAATCGTGTTGCACCGGGTGTATCATAGGAGCTAATGTTAGGCTAGTTAGATGTAGCGAACTAGCTTTAGATAATTGGCTTCGTACGCTTCTATAGCATGTACATTACGAATCCCATTATCGGAAAACTGTGATAATATTTGGTGGCGTCACTTTCCAATCACACCACATTATAATTGTGGGCGATGCCTTTGGTTCTGTTGTTTTAGTCAGTAGCAGTCCCGTGTTGGTTAGTTAGCTCTGTTAGCCATCTCAGCTAGTTACAGTAGCGTATGGGTGTCAGAGTTAGCTTTGACTTCACCGGCTGTCTAGTTTCCTCATCTCGCATTTTGGACACGTCAAGGTAAACATTTAGCCATCAGCTAATTTGAAAGCTAGCCAGTAAAGAGTCTTGTATTTTGCTCTTGTATTTTGCCTTCAGTGCACACGTCAGTGGCAGAACTTAGAAAAGAAATAGCTATCAGTTTACATTTTTACACTTTAGCTTTCTTTACCTATGAATTGTCACCGTATTTTCAAGATTATCTGTAGCCAGTGTACGCTAGTTCCTGTTGTTTAGCTCGTTAGTATCTCACATTTTTTTTCTAATCAAGAGTGTGCTGTACTTTTTGTTCTGTTGTTAATTTTATTAGTTTATTAGGTAACTATTACTTTTTCGAAAACTCTTTAAAGCTAGTAAACCAACAAATATCTTGAAATTTAAACGACCGAATCAGATTTGAATGGTTCTTTGTTTTTTTTATACTTTTAATGTTAAAAATAGGCTGTGGTTGAACAATTGATTTAATTTTTAAGACATTCACTGGTATTGATTTAGTATAAGTGACCTTTGACCCATTGTCCAAGATCAACGCCAGCAAGTAAAATAAGATAAGCACTTAGAGTGAAAAAGATAAGGCTGAAGTTAAAACTCAAATATTTTCACCATCAATTAACTTTAAATTCTTTTCTCAATAAAGCAGAGGACATTGCTTGTAAGTAAGAACTTGATTTAACAAAACTCAAATGAAAGTGTTTTAAAACAAATGAGTTCCAGCTTATCTGAATATTAAATTAAATTTCTTGCCATTTCATTTCCATTTAAGTGGTCAAGACCTGATTGACTATCTCTAAATGAGAATTAAATGTTTCCTCATCCATGCAAAACATGTTTAAATGAAAGAAAAAAAAAAGTCTTTGTAACTCCCCAGAAGTGAAGGTCTGCAGGCTCCAAAATAAACTAGTAAAATCTCTTTAAAAATCATTCTTTCCCTTAAAGGTTACTCAGATCTGTGTCTTGATCTTCGGGGGGTGTGATGTCAGAACCGAAGACCCCCACTCCCACCCCTCCTGGCGACACATACAAAGGATGGGTCTTCAAGTGGACAAACTACATCAAGGGTTATCAGCGGAGGTGGTTTGTCCTGAGCAATGGGCTTTTGTCATACTACAGGTAGGCTTCTCTGGAAAACACTGATATTAGGGAGGGGTCTATAGCCTTTATGACAAAAACAAATGAAGTAGGAATTCTATCAAATCTGGTCTGAAAATGTTAATGTTTCAGTGTTCACTAGACACAAATCCCCTTCTGTTCTGTAGTAACAATGTAAGAAATAACCAAGAGCATTTTTAAACAAATAAAAAGATGGAGTTGGAGTTGTAATTCTGCCAGATTTACAGGTACTACTCGGAAAATTAGAATATGCTGGAAATGTTGTTTTATTCAGGCAAAGGTGAAACCAATACATTTTCTGTACTAAGTACAGATACAAGAGTTTACTTTCAGAGGCCTGACATTTTTGTAGCTATTAAAACCAAAATTTCTGAGGTTTTAATTTGAGATTTTATGAAGCTGCAAATCCTAATAAGCAAAATATAAACAAATAGAAGATTAAATATATTGATTAGCGTTCTATGTGTCTATATGTGTACATTTGATCTTTGAAATTAAGGTACAGGTACTGCTCTGAAAATGAGAATATCCTGAATAAGTGCTACATTTCTGTAAATAAGCTTCAAAGATGAAATGCACAAACAGGGTTTCCCACACATTGGGCAATTTGTGGTGCAGTGCCACAAACTGGATTTTCATCTTCACAGATTCAAGCCTCCGTCGCCAGCACAAATTTTAGCAAGCGAGAGAGAAATAGAAAGAATGTAAGAAATCATTTAGAGTGAGAGAGATGCAGAGGTTCATTCTCAAGCCCTCAAAAACAAGAAAAAAGTTTGTTTTCGTCCAGTCAGTACAGAGAAGCTGTCTACCACGGAGTGCGTGGGGAAGGAGGGAGGCTGTGATTTACGTGGTTTTGCACAGGGCGGTGTCTGTGTATTTAAACGCCACATGTGTTGTTTAAATTTTTAAAGGAGCAAAAAAGCAAAGATTTTTCATTTCTAGGTTGAAATAATTAAAAATGTGCAAGTTGAACTGCCTGAATAAAACAACTTCTCCAATTTATTCTAATTTTCCGAGTAAAACCTGTATACCGTGAAACTGTGTAACATGCTTTTTTCAAAAATTCAAGTCAAGCTCTTTCTATTGTTAGGACCCAGGCAGAGATGGGTCACACTTGCCGGGGCACAATCAACTTGGCCACAGCAACTATCACTGTGGATGACGCCTGCAACTTTGTCATCTCCAATGGCGGGGCTCAAACATATCACCTCAAGGCCAGCTGTGAAGTGGAACGTCAGCGCTGGATCACTGCCCTGGAGCTGGCGAAAGCCAAAGCAGCCCGCATGCAGGCTGAGTCAGGTAGAACAGGCATGAGGGAAGAAATGAATATGCAAACAGTCTCTTGCAGCCGTTTATCAGCAAAAGTCCATTAAGCAGTCAGATGTGACTCCATGAAATAATTTTTTTTTTCCCTTTCTGGCTCTGATTTAACTGTGAACAGATGACTCGGGCGATGACTTCTCCCCATCATCCCCACCAGTGGCTTCGGGGCAAGGTGGGGGCTCACAAAATTCAGAGGTCCAGTCTGCTCTCAGGACACTGGGGAGCAAAGTGGAGGATCTCAGCACATGCAATGATCTGATTTCAAAGCATGGATCTGCCCTCCAGAGGTCAGTCTTGCACAGTCTATTGCATTCAAAGAAACTCTGTAATCCCTCTCTCGTGTTGCTTTTCTCAGCTAATGTTAACATAGATTTGATATTATGATGCTAACTTTGGTGTTTTAACTTTTAGGGAAGAGGCAGTTATATAATCCATGTCCAGTTTACAGTACAATATAAAATGAGATCTTTATGGTCATTTATGTTGTTCATTTTCTTTCATATCATCCAAACCTTTTATCCGTGTTGCACATTTTAACATTTAATTCAGATCTTTATCCGAGCTGGACAGTTTACGTCTGACTGGAGAGGCTGGAGATAAGATTCGTCAGGTGACAGAAAGAGCCACACTGTTCCGGATCACCTCTAATGCCATGATAAACGTAAGTATCGCGATCATTTGATGTATAACATCGGCAAGTTTTGTCAACTCGTTTAGCAGGTCAAATGTGCTGCTTGCATTATCTGCTTTTTGATTTTTCTCTGTTTGGCCGCCTTCAGGCATGCAGAGACTTCCTCACCCTGGCTCAGGCCCACAGCAAGCGATGGCAGAAGGCTTTGCAGGCAGAGCGTGACCAGAGAGTGAGGCTGGAGGAGACTTTAGAGCAGCTAGCTAAGCAGCATAATCACCTAGAGCGAGCATTCAGAGGGGCCGCGCAGGCTAATGCTAGCTCTGATAATAAAAGTAAGTAAAATATTGTCAGTTTCATTCCCAGCAAACCCTTTTCCAGACTTACCCCCTTTCTTTTTTTTACTCTGCAAAGTCCATCTGTTCTTTGTTGGTACGTAGCTAGTTACATATTTATTTACCTCTGGCCAATGATATTGAACTTTGTTGAATTTTAATTAAAATTAGCATTAGGAGCTTTGTTATGAAATGCATTCATAGCCTGTTAATCATCTCATAACTACTGACACATGATTTATAACCTCTCTAGTTTGTAACCACTGCATTGGTCAACTAAAAAACCCAAAACAAAACAAGAATAATATCTGTGTTAATTCATCAGTGAGGACCTAATGTTCCCTTTCCAGAGGTGTAATGTACACTTATGTCACATCAGATGTTATTACCTACTTAAGATTTTTTTTATTGTTTTCATGTTGTTGTTTTTTTTTAAATTTCTATTGAAAGCAACTTCATTTAGGGCATTTGCCTGTTAACCATCTCATAACCCCTTACATTTGATTAATAACCTCATGGCGTATTTTTGATCTCTGGTATGTTTGGTATGGAAACCACAGCGTCATTCAAACCACATATTTCATCTGTTAACATGTAACATAGTCACAGGAACATTCATGAGATGTCAGGGCTCATTGCTAACCTAATCTATTCATGTGTTTTGTTTTTTTTATCACTCTCTGTTCTTCTTTTTATTAAGAGACACTATTTTACATAACAATTGATAAGTAATGTGTTATTTGGCTTTCAGAAATTAACTGTTTGCACCATTTTATTTAAAAGATAAAATGTTTCTGTAATTTATTTTAAAAAATTAATTGATTGTTTGTTTTTTAGGTGCAGCCGGACCAGGAAAAGGCGAGGCCAGCGATGAGGACGATGACAACGAGTTTTTCGATGCCATGGAAGAGGCCCCTGAGTTTATTACTGTACCTGCTGACCCACAATTTCACAAGTCAGTGTCTTCTACCTGTTTTTAATTGTGAAGCACACTTTCATGAGTAGGCTTTTTTTCCCCTAATGAAAAGTTGTCTTATGGATTCAAATCTCTTCCCATTTCAAATGACAGATTTGTTTTAAAAAAAAACAACGTTCGATACTAACAGAATATCTTTTAAAAATATTTTTCAGAAGGTCAAGCAGCAACGTCAGCGGCTTCAACAGTGAAATGTGCCCAGATGATCAGTCGGTAGGTTCCACTTCTGCCTGCTTCATTGAATTACAGTAAAAAAACTGTTTCAGGTTGTTGCTGCAGTTGAAATGCACAGATACTGTAAAGTTTATATTTCTCTTGTCCTGATGTGATGAATCGGTTGAAATCAGTTTGAAAATCAGCAAATGTGCATTTAAAGCTTGTCTGCAGGATAAGTTGTGTTGTTTACTGACAGAAGTTTCTGGCTTTTAGTTGAACGAGGAGCCTTTGGCAATGAACCAGGAGTCCCCTTCTCAGGAGCTGGCGCCGTTGAAAAAAAGACGAACATGCATCCCAGACAAGCCCAACTACTCCCTCAACCTTTGGAGCATCATGAAAAACTGCATCGGCAAAGAGCTGTCAAAGATCCCAATGCCTGTGAGTGTTTACGGCTTTTGTGGCATTAAGAGACCGAGAACATCTTTTGTTGCCATAACAACAGAAGCTGTCAAATTTGTACAAAAGAAAATTCCTGGATAGAAACCAATTGCTTTCTTTTTGAAAAGCTGAATGACAGACAGAAGAAGAAGAATGCTGTTTATGGTTTAAACTGGAGTTCAGGTTCACTTAAATACAGCCAAACTTGTTCCAAGAAAGAGGCATCTGATCGTGACTCATTTAGCGTGTGTGAACACGGAGACCCGCATCGTCCTGAGCCGAAAGACAAGCTGATGCACTTTGCACCATTTCTCCCAACAAATTCTGAATGGGCTTCGGGTCTGTGATTTAGATATTTCAGTCTAAGCAGGTCATTGTTGAACAAAGCTGTAATATTTCATTTACCAAATTATTTTGTTTCCCAACATAAAAACTATTCATGTATTTACTATTAACACATTAACACAGTTGTACCTGACTTGACCTTTACATAAAAAAACTTCTCCTCTGTGTTCCTGCAATACTGGGTGAGCGACTTTCTTTAAGAGACACCTTTGATTTATAGAGCTCCTCTGACAGATCTGCTTAGTAACCACTTTCATAGTCATGTTTGTTTTATAAACAAAGTGAAAAGCATTTTATATTACATCTGAAACATTGGATTTTCTGCACACATATTTTGTGATGAACTGATACATAATAGTAGCTCTTTATAGTGTGTGTATATATATGTGTATATATATGTGTATATATATATATATATATATATATATATAGAGAGAGAGATAGATACATAGAATATTAGAAATCTAGTCCATTTTAAAAGACGTTCTGAGGATTTTAGGATGGCTGACTCTGGCTTTCTGTGAACTCGGTGTGGTGCAACAGTTGAGAGCCGTCAGGGAGATTTTCTCTTGCAGGGCGGATATGTTTTTATTGACTTTAGAAAAACTCTGAAAAGGAGATACAGCCAGAGACAATCAGCTGATTCTCTGGAGATTTTTGTTGAAAAGATGGTTGGTTTCAATGCTGAAGCAGAAGCCCTCCACAGAATCCTAGGCTGTTCAGGAAATAGATTTTACTCCTTCATATTAAGGCTTACCCGATCCGATACCAGTATCGGGTACCGGTGCCAATATCAACCAAAAAAAACCAAGGATCGGCCGTATCGGAATGCGTCAATATATACCGATACCGTTGCCGATATCAAGTGATCAAGATTTTCTATCCAGCCCTTTTACCTGACCAGCATGCTTGGTACACCCTGTACGAGATCCCCCTAGTTCATTTTCTACTGGGTTTACTCAGGTTGTTTTTTCTTACAACAGAATGTGAAATGTGCCATGTGTTACACACAGTCTTTACATTAAATTTAAATTAACTCATCGGTTGATAGTTAATGAGTCAGTATTTCTCTCACCTTCTGTTGTGGACTTTATCAGTTACACCTTAAAGGGACTATACCCGATTTCACGTCCGGCTAGCTTAGTTAGCGATAGCGGCTATTTTTTTTTTTAGCTTTTGTGTGACGCTTTTTCTTGGCTAAGGGGTTTAACTTTCATAATT
>JAVQJG010073841.1:0-32610 GCA_036024015.1 Craterocephalus amniculus | reverse complement strand
ATTTTATTATGTTTCATGTCTTTAGAACTAACAGTTACAGCTGTGACTTTTATTTGAAATTCCAACTTAAAATTGATTAATTTACCGATCCACGAAGGATAAATGTTTTTTATTCACATTTGAGGTGTTTTCATCCTTGTTAAACTGACAATGTCCTTTAAACAAGACTAGAAGAAATATTGATTGTCCTATATTGAATACTATTCTTTTAAATGCAAACTAGAATGAAAATGCCACAGAAAAAGTCCCCTCTGTTTTGTTACTGTTAATTATTTTTTAATTTTTCAGAGCCTTTTCAAACTTGCATAGATTATAAGTCTGTGTTACAGTAACTCATTTGTGAAGCTACTGATATTAGTTGCCATTGAAATGTATAATCTAGGGAGAAACAAGTAGATAACTACAAAATACAGAAGAGAATATCCCTCAGGGTGGATTGAAAACAATATGATTAATGTAAGAAGCTCAAAATTCAATTTATTGCAGTGCTTTATTATCTACGAGCTAATTTGCATATTGATTGCTGAGTTGATGTTAAACTGATGCATTTTATGGTTTTGATTTGACAGTCATCCTTGGGAGACCGTGACCAAGGCTGCTATGCAGAAGTATCCCAATCCCATGAACCCTAGTGTGATTGGAGTAGACGTCCTGGATAGAAACATAGACAAGCAGGGCCGCCTGCACAGTAAAAGACTGCTCAGCACGGAGTGGGGTCTTCCATCCATTGTAAAATCTGTAAGTGTCTAAAGTCAGACCAATAATCCTATTTTTATTGGGGTAAAAGATGTAAAAGTGCTTGAAAAGTCAGACAATAAAATGCATGACAAGAGTCCACATATAGCCGAGTGATAGGTTAAAACTTTCCATTCAGCAAACCTGACATTAGCATGCAAGGCTATTTCTGTCCAGGGACAGCAGTAGGCCTGGATGCTGAGTGGAGCCAAAGCAGGGTCATGGCTGTAAGCCATGGCTCGTGCTGTACAGGACATGGCAGTACCATTTCTGCCATTGCTCCCATGTAATCCCTGACACCTTGTGATGTAACTTTCCATTTGTGTGTCAGGTTAGAGCTAGAGGTGACTGAATGCAGAGCAGTGACTGAGGCGTCTGAATTTGCGCAACGTGCCATCTGAACTCTTCCCGTGTAGCCCTGACTTTCTGAACTCTGTAATGATGATAAGGCTGCAGAAAGCTGATACCCTACTACTCTGTCTTGTGTTTTCTTTTGTAAACATTTGGTAATCAGCTGGGGTACTTAAGCACTGACCTTTGCGTAGATGTCTGAGATTGTAGTCAGTCCACGTCTGATGTCATGATGACATCATGACAACCAAGGGCAACGTCTGATTAAGTCTCAGTGTCTGATCGCATATTAGCACGGCCTTTAATCAGATTTCCTCAAAGCAACTCACTCCTGAGCCTCAGTGTTGGTGTGTGAAGAATGTGTCATGCAGATATCTTCCCACTAGGGCTGGGCAATAAATCGATTTTATCGATAAATCAAATTTTCTATTAATGATGATTTAATTTTTTGAAAATCGAGATTTTCTTAGCCGGAAATATTTTGCCGACAATGCCTTCCCTCACCTGTACAACTGTATGCGTGAAAGTTATATTGTCATTGTTTACAGTAGCAGGGCCTTCCAGCTTGTTTTACAAGTTTGTTTCACAACTTAAAATATCTGCACTTTGAATTTAGGTCAACTTCCTGAATGGGTGATTAAAATAAAAGCACGTTTTCCGATAAAATCTAATATTTGTGATCTGTTTCAAAGAAAAAGACAGAAAGATGAAAGAAAATCGATTAAAATCGAAAATCGGATTTGGTCTTAAAAAATCTGAGATTTTATTTTTTTGGCCGTATCGCCCAGCCCTACTGAGAAGGTTCACATTTCTTCACATGCAAACTCTGACCTTCAGTTTTCTCAGTTGGCACAGGGATGAGATTAATATTTAGAGCTGATGATTAAGTTACACTGAGTGTTAAGGGATTATAGGGGTATGACTTAACTGCTGCTGGAAGGAGGAAAAGGACTTAAATACGAGTCGGGACCATAAAGACACTTCATTCTGTAAACCTTCATCTTTTGGTCCCGATACCAAATTCTCACATTAACTTGAAGGATTAAACTTCACACAGGTGTCAAATTTAAGATAACGTGTTGCTTTCAATGTTTAGCATGACCCGTACACACACATAACACAATTATAACATTCAGTTTAAAATGAAACGGCCACAGAAATCCTACTTGTCTCTCCTCCTTTCGGCACAATATTGGCTCTATTCAAAGTCAAGGTGCTGCAATCAGATTTGCCTTTTACAAGGCTTGCCAAGTAAAAATCATCTCCCCATGATGCAGCCCTTTTAAATCCTGAGAACTTCTACACCCTGAGGTTTGCTCGTCTGTGTCAACAGAGGCGCTGCTGTTGGGTGCACCGAACAATCCTTGTCCAAAGAATGAATGTTCAGCAGCGCAAACATCCCCAATGTAGCATTTATGCTCAAATAACATCCCCTGCAATTAAAGAAAGTTGCCCTCTGAAGTTCCTCTGAATTTAAAAAGAAAGAGAGAGTGAATTCACATCAAAGTGTTAGTGAGAAGCTTATGAGATGCCCCGCTGCTCTACGTCTCCTCTCTGCTGTCACCCGGACAGATTTCACTGTGTTTATTGTCGCTGCGGGCGAAAATGATCCACACTCTAATATTTTCAGATCCCAGGCATTCCAGAAGATGCGCACGGCTCTGGTAAAACAATCAATAAGCCGACAAATGCGATGGAATGTGCTGAAAGAGCTGCTTTTCTCCTCCCCTGATTTTAATAGATAAAGATCTAACAATAAAGACTGCTGTGTAGGTTCATTTGGGGGGATCAATACTGGCTTTGTTTCCAGGGAGCCCAGAGAGGGCTGCGGTAAATATTGTTTCGGGCTCGGACACAATGCCCGCTGTGGGTATTCTGCGAAGTCTCGGCGGCAGACCGCCCGCCTCCCTCGGCTGCTTCGCCCTTTACTAACCTAAAACAATTGAATGAGGAGTGGGAGAGGCAGGGTAGCCATGGAGGACTGGAACATGGTAGGAGGCCAAGAGAAGCAGAGACGATGATGAAGGTGAGAATTTAGGCTCTTTCTCATCTGGAGCGCAACACGTAGGTAAAAATGTGGCAAAAAGGCCCATCTGAGGACACTTAGAGCCACATTCCAAGAGTTTCCCCATCCCTGTTGGCCAAAAAAAATCAAACAGCTGAGCCTTAGCAGCCAAGTGATAGTACGACTCCAAAAAACTACAAGTTTTGAAACAGATTTCCACTAAGAAGTTAAAAAAAAAAACAACAACAACCCACAAAACATAATCATAAAAAAGTTGGATCGCTTTTCCCACTGTGTTTTTCATGAGAAAACACCGGTTATATTAAAAAGCTATGTCAAAATATGAAAGTTAAGGCTGTTTTTATGCTGGAAACGGCTCTTCAAGGACCCAAAACTTTCCCTGGATGAACAAACATCAGAGCTGGAGGGCTGCAGTTGGAGCGGCGACATAGCGCCATGCTGCACGACACAGGAATAATTCTCACCCTGCTCCTCTATTAGCTTTTGTCTGGAGCAAATAAGTGGGAGTATGTGCAGTATGTGAATGTGTGAGTGAGCTGAGATCACTAAAGACGCATTGTGAAAAGGTTTAGGAGTTTCGGAGAGCGTGCAGGGTTAGTGGTGGGTGGGAGGTGATTTGGATGTGTGTGTGTGTGTGTACATGAGGGGGAACAATTTAAAATGCATTTAAATGGCCTTCCTCTGTTTACACAGATTACTTGTCTCCAGTGCGTGCACAAACACGCACACAAAACTTTGCATTTGTTTCATTTAGTTGATGCAAGTTATTGCTGTAACTAATAATTTCTTTGCTTATTTGTTAAGCATGATTCGTTCGTGAAGCATGTGAGACATGAGAAATTACACCTTTAATGATCAATTAATCTGAAAATGATTTTTTAAATGAATCATTGTGTCGAAAAAAAAGATCAAAAGCAAAGGAATGGCAGCATTTGTCCCATCAATTGTCTAAACCCCAAGTAGTTTATTTTTTCACACATAATATAAAGAACTCAACTTTATTGGCAAGTTATTCACTGATTAACTGATTAGTTAAAGTGCCTCTGATTTACCTCCCAAACCTGAGGCAAAAACCTACATTTTACGACGGTAGGAAAACCACTTTCACATTTGATTTGCTGGACATAATTCGGATTATTAGCATTAAATCAAGCTAAATGTTTAATAAAATCTATTTTATTCGAATGAACTAAAGGATTAATTTGCTAATTGTTTTCCCTCAAATCCCCTCAGACACAAACCCCTCCCTTCTTCCCTTCTTACCTCTCTTGTGGCAGGTCTTCAGCAGGTGGCCGCTGGGTTTGTACGGGACCCCGGCTAGTTTGGCCCCGTTGCTGCCCAGCCTGGCCCGGCCCAGGGGGCTGCCGTTCTGCTCCAGCCGTGGCAGCTTGGCCGGCGGGGCCTTGGCCTCCGCCATGCTGTTGACCATCTCAGAGTTCTCCTTGCCCAAACACGTCTCGCTGAGATGTTCCATCATTCTCAGCACCTCGGCTCACTATCACCTGGGAGGGAACAAACAGAAATACTCAGCTGTCAGCAAGGATGTGTGTGTGTGGCAGAATAAAATGTACGGCTGAAAAGCGATCCAAGGAATGAACACTGAATCTTTTGTGTTGATATTCCCGACATGTGAAGACGTGAAGGGAAGTTTTAGGAGCAAAAATGTGCTTCAAGTAACGGGGACGTCTGAGAACAAACCCGTCATGACAGTCACTGTCATTTCGCCTCAGTTAGAACAAGTCAGGCCACAGCGATGTTACTGTAATCCTGTAATGTTCCCATTTTTCAACAGATATATTATGTATGGATGCCCCACTAGATTCCCATGTGAAAAGGGGCAAACAAGCCCGTTTTTTTTAGAGCAAACATTCATTTTCTGAGAGATTCCACTTGAATGGATACAGTGAAGATCAAGAGACAAGGTTTCGCCGCTGTGCCTGCACAGCAGGGGAAAACTAACGTAATTCGCTCTGTGAGTCACTTCACGTGGCTTCACATTCATGACGCAGCTCGAAGAAGGAAAGGAGGCTGCACTGTCGGTTTGTTGTGACTGACACGCATCACTTACATGACTTTACAGGTGTGAACTTTATTTTTAGCTTTTGTAAGTGTGGCACAATTTTCATAGCAGGCAATAAGTCTACAACTTCAGGAAGGTGGGGAGAAGCAGCTTGAGGAAACTCTGAAAACAGGCAGCTGCTGACTCATGAGGGTAGTCATCAAAAGTGGGAAAGAAGAAACATGGGAGGAATAGGCAGGAAAGATGGGGGAGGGAGGGGGAGTGCTGCATCACCTACAGGTGCTTCAGTGCATAAGAATTAATACAATAAAAAAAGGTACAAATTTAAGATTTAAAGAATTATAACACACAGTGAAAATCTAATGATGCATTCTGCTTAATGGGTCCTGATGGTCTTGAACTGGAATGCTGTTGTCAAAGAGTGAAAAGGGCAAAATCATCTACCCCCACTAAAGATCATGAACTCCCCCATTCATAGCAAGCAATGAGGCAAGTAATTCCCCACAAATAAGGGGCCAAAGGAATCCAGACCCGGATACTGTCCGGATCCAGGTCAGGATTTTTAAATGACCTTAAAGCACAAAAACCGGAGCAATAGTTCAAACTGACATATTGTCCCTAAAGGGGTAAGTCAAGAGAGGATAAGTTTAGTTTTTTTTTTTTAAAGAAAGAAAAACAAGAAAGAAGCCTCCGAACCAACCTGAAACGCAGCACTTCAGCACTGGAGAGCATATAACACCGCCTGGGAAACGCGTCGTCTTCAAGTTTGGCCAGGGTAGAAAAGATTTATTTCAAATAAAAGAAAAAAGAAAAGAAAGAGAAAAACTCCCGGTTCCTCACTCGGTGTCGCTCTACGTGTGCATGACAGCGATTTAAAAAAAAATTAGGGGGAAAAAAGGTGATGACAATCAGTGCTGAACAAGATGCTTTCTCCTGCTCTCCTCGACAGCGGACTGACAGGCGGTGCAAATAAACAACAACCCGGGTCTGAGCGAGGGACGACGAGGTCGAGATGGACCGCGGTACGCGAACATTGGTAAGCGGTTGTGTGTATGTGCGCGCGTGCAGCCCGAACGTTAGCTAATTCCGTCCAACTGGAGGAAAAGAAACGGCCGCGGAGCGCGTGAAAACCTGCGACGTTTAGCATAAAGTGAACGGTTAGCCGCGTCCAACGGTTACAAGTGAAAGGCGACTTCGGCTTTAGTTCGCAGCACAACATCCAAATGGAGCCGCACGGAAACAGTTAGCAGCCGCCTCGGACACAGTAGTAGTGATAACAACCGCCGCCGAGACCCAGTAAAAGCAACCTCGCTATGTATGTTCGCGGAAAGACTAACGAACACAAAAAAATAGCTGAACGTCGGCTTAGCTAAGATGTGAGTGCCGGCAGACTGGGAGAGAAAAATAATAATAATAACAACCGGCTGTGTGTGCTCCTGCCATGGAGGCGATGTGGAGACGATATGCGGACAGTCGAAACAGGTTCGCAAAATGAAACAAGGAGAAGGGGGTCAAAAAGTGCGGTTTACTTTCCGATGTCGAGATGGAATAAGGCTTGCTGTGGATGCATGAGAGAGCTGCCAGCGGTAGTAATAGTAGGAGGCGTCCTGTTGGATGGGAATTGGCGTCCGGACGGAGCTCCTCTTTCTTTCTATCTCCCTCTCTGTCTCTCCCCCTCTCACTCCGTCTCTCCCTCTCTGTCCCCATTAAATTATTAGTTGTATTGACTCATCACTCCCCCCTCTCCTCTCCTTGCTGCTGGTGCTGCCGCTGACTGCGCTTTCCCTTTCTCCTCCTCAGTTCAAATGGCGTGGTTGTGGGGGTTTTTTTTTAAAAAGAAACTGGGAAAAAAACGGGGGGTGTGTAATAAAAAAAAGGCTAGAGATGATGAGGAGGTGCACTTATGAGTGTGACAAGGACGAAAATAATCCCTCCGTGTGAGAATACAACGTTTTCTTTCCACATCTCAGGGTGAAAAGTCCTGGCGGAGATGAATAAAGTGGAGAAAAAGTAATGGGGTAAAGAAACCGCACGCGCGCTCGCTCATACATAGACACACAGAAGCGCGCGCGCACACGACGGTGGTGCGATTTCCGGCTGTGCGCGAAGGAATTTTTAATCAGCTTGATTAGAGTGAGGCGGTCCTGCATTTATTACTGGGCAACACACAGATGCTCAAACAACGCGCACACACACGCAAAAGGGATACTAATTTATGATATGTGTGTGTGTGTGTTTTATTTATTTATTTTCCTCGGTTTTCATTTGGCCCCGGTCGTTTTTATCTAATATAACTTATTTTTGGTCTTTAAAGTAGCAAAAAGTAAGGTGAACTATGTGACCTCCACTCAGAGGGGGTCCTAATATGAGACCAGCATTTGGAGAAGCTAAAGGTGAGCAAGAAAACTGCATGCTAAAGTTTTAAAATCCGATTTAAAAGTCAAAAACTTGACATGAACTTGAATGATTTTTTGAGAACAACAACGTATAAACCTTATTTGTCATTGAACTATGAAATATAATGAGAGGGGCTATGAGAAAAACATGCTTAATAGATTATAGAAAGGTAATAGTATTTATTCCTAATTATATATTTTTGATATGTGTGTGGTTTTACAGTATTCAGATATTACAGTATTCATGTAGGGATTTTTTGCTCATTTTCAGGTATAATAGAGGTTACAATGATCCTGTTTTTAAAATGTGATTGACCATATTTTCTAAATTTCCCTCTTAGCTTTGTCTTTTTTTGTATTCACTGGTCATACTAATCATTATATTAAATAAAGAAGAAATAAGTAAGATCTCTATTGCACGAATAGAAAACACATTTTTTGACCTAAATATGACATTTCCCTCCTCAAAACTCTGCTCCTGCCCTTTTGCCACTGTGTTGTTACCTCAGAAACTTTACCTAAACTGCAATCTGTACTGGGTGATGTCAAAGTAGATTATTCCAAAAATATTAGACAGCTTAATCTCTGTTGATGTTGTCAACAAAACCCTGAGCTGTGGAGAGGTTAGAGAGGAGAGGAACAGAATGTTCAGAGAGCAGCCGGTTGATGTTAAGCTATTGTTATTATTTTGTAATTATTTCATGAGCTGCTACCTGCTGGTATTCAGAAAGGGGGGAAAACCCCTCTCAAACAAGATAATCTGTTGAAATTGTCAATAAAGAAGCCGAGATGCTGTTTGTGTGCAACGGTGAGGTTGGCTAATAATAACAGCAAAGGCCATCTTATCGGTGGACACGTGCACATAAAGGTAACAGCTGTCTTCTTGCCGTTTCTGGCTCTTCATCTTTAGGTCCTGTGAGGAGCCAGAGGGGGGAGTGTTTGAGGCAAAGTTCAGCACCAAGAGCACAGTGGAGCTGATATTTTACACGTGTCTTAAATACTGTTGCAGATGCCTTGGAGAAAGAGAGCATTGAAAGGTAACAAGAGACAGGAAATATCAATATATCCCCACTGTTCCAAAGATTATATACCAAGCTTTTTTTTCTCCTTTTTATTCTTTCTAAATGGCGGTTTTAAAAAGAAACAATTGTGTGACTCAATGCGACTGTATGTGTATGAAACCAAAATAATAAAAAAAGCATTTCTGTCCAGGTTAAGTAAGAACAAAAACAGGAAACCAACAGAAAACAGGAAGTGTGTACACCTTTCGCAGCGACGGCGCCAGAGGTTAAGATTCGAGCGTGGAGGTCAGGCATGTGTGAAATGCTACACGACGCTCCGTGCTTGCTAATAAATCTTTGCAGGGCACATAAAGCTCATCTTCGCGTGCAAGACCGAAAATAAATCGACTCAAACAAAGCAGCCTTGTCAAAAACAAGACGGCCCCGCAGACGTAAGCCTCTCGGCTCGACAATAACCGCTGACAGCGCCGCTCGAAGAGACGCTACAAAACAGCTGTGAAGAAGAAGAAGGTGATCAGTGTTCGCGCGGTGATACTACAGAGCTTTAAAGAGGAGGCTCAAACCGGAGCAAATTAAATAGCAGAATCAGACAAAGTTATACCGCGTGCCGCAGAAATGGAGCATCTTTCCCTCGACCCCGCGATGTGAAACCAAATCATTGTTCCACCCACCCATGTGAAGTCAAAAGTTTTTAGTCTGAAAAGATTGCATTAGGAAGCCACAGCCGAGGGCCAGCGGAAGTCTTCAACAGAAAAATACAATGTGAAACCCATCTTTCACACCTGAGATGGAAAGAATGCTTAGCCAATTTGAGACCTTGTTGGTATGAAGTTTTGAGGGGGTGGCTGCGTGCAGGAGGGTCCCTCATATGTGGGTTTTTTAAGTCGAGAAAAGGAAGAGATTTTGAAACTGAAGATACCAGACCCCGAGTGAACGTTTGAGTTTATCAACCGAGGCTGCCGCACAGATTCTGCTATCAATTCTTATCTCAACCATTCTCTGGGTTTCAGTGATCTGCCAACACTGTATACTAAACACAGCTGCGGTGCGCAGTGTGGTTAAATGGCTCTGCTATGTGTCTGAATAAAGGACAAACTGTGGAGTAATTACTGTATTTTTATGGAGACTCATTTCAACATTAGATATTCAGTATCTGGGAAAAATGCAGCATACATTGGTCCTGGAACTATACATCTAGCTTTTTATATATATAAGCATTTAAAGATGCCTCATTTCTGCCATGTGTGCTCAGATTCACCCTGATATGTGGGGACATGATGTGCAGCAGCCCCCAAAACCCAAACCCTCTCCCCTGCAGACTGCTTTGCATCAGCACGCTGCACAACCCTGAGCCTGCTGACATGGCTTACGCCATCTTCAATGCAGCTCCTGTTTCAGTTTTTCGGTTGTTGTTGTTTTTTTTGTTGTTGTTTTTTTTTCCCCCTCGTCCTCGCCACCGTTAGCAGCATCCTGAAAACAGGAGCGATGGTGAAAGCACGCCATTGTCGGCAAATGCTCTTTTCTATCTGGCATGACGCAAGCAGCCGCAGTCATTTCCACTGTGATTGTCGGGCACCATCAGAGAGCATCGATAACCCCTGCCAGGCCTTGGCACCGCCAACAGGTGCCGGCACTGCCAGCGAGGTTGGCACCGACGAGGCTGTGAAAACCCTCTGACATCCAGAAGGGCACAGATTTGCTCTGAATGCACCACTGAATCAACACTGCTGATTATCAATTAACATATACCGTTTTGTATTGCACAGAAAAGAGGGAAAAATGGGTTTTGAAACCCAGAAAGCCGGTTTTAAAAATACTAGCTGTGTGCTGTTCTAATCATGCGCTGAATGCAGATTTAGCTCTGTTCAAGGTGGGTTTTTACAAGCCTGCGCGCCTTTGTGTTGGGCAGATACAGTGTGCGCTCGCTATGCATGCACACAAGTGTAATTGTTCAGGCAGGATTTGCTGCCTGATGGCTACATTTGTAAAGAAATCATGAAAAATGACATGACAGAGTGGATGCTGAATTGCAACTAGAGACATCTCATATTTAAATGATATTTAAACACATTCCACCTGCAGTGTGTGTGTTTTTAACCATGACACATTTATCAGAAGTAGCATATCTGACCTGCTGCTTTCTAACCACATGTTTATACCTCAGTGGGATGAAGCATTATGTCTGCTTCTTTAATAATCGACTCACAAAAAAGGGGGGAGAAAAAAGGCTGGAAATGAATAAGAACATGTATCATTGTTGGCTTAGCTTTGAAAAGCGTCTTTATTTAGTGTGTCAGGCGAAGCGGCGCCATCACTTACTCTACGTAGGTGTTGTGATGTCTTCATGCTCTCCACTTGTGATGCTTCTAATAGGCATTAATAAGATTATTTGGTTACTAATACAAATTAGTCTGCGCATCCAGTCTGAGCAGAAACACAAACAGCATGGGGTGTAAGCCCTGTCACCGCTTCGACTTTGAGCTCTTTGCTGGAAGTGTCTGCCACAATGAAAACACAACACATAAACATAATGGTATTATTAGAGGCAGCAGAGGATTTAATAATCTGTCGAGGAACGTGTCAAAACATGCCTGCATCGGCGTGGGTGCAGACAAACCTCAGCCACATGGAAAAATGTCATGTACAGTGAGGAAAAAAGAAGAAAACAAGGGTACTGTACCGGAGGTGCAGAGAAAAAACCAACAAGTAGTTAAATGAGGATTTAAAAGGGACAGAAATGAGATGAAGCTCTTGTCTAAACAAAAGGAGGGAACTGATGCAGGCCATTAAGTGTTTTAAGTATTTTGTATTTCTCTCTTTTTGCTAAAAAAGATTTTGTTTCATGTTTTTCTCACCATTCTTAGGGAAAGAAGTGAGATTGAACATATGTGATTAGGCGGTCTGTGGCACTCAGAGATCACTAAGAACGTCTGCCTCACCCTTTTTTTTTCTAGATCTCCTCTCACTTTGCAGGATGTTTTCTCAGAAATGTTTTTAAAACTCATTTCCCAGCATAACTGTTGCAAAAAAAAAAAAAAACACACACACAACCTACATTCATTTTCTATCGAGTCGCCAAAGTTTATTCATACAAAGTGTGAAAACCTTTTAAAGAATATTCCGCGACGGAGATAACCCGTAAATGAAATCCGTTCTGTTTTCCATTAGAACCACGGTAACTTTCTATTACTGGAAGAAAAAGGTGACTTTTTTTTTTTTTTTTTTTTTTTTTGCTTTTAACATTTCTCATATGTCCACACTTTGGTGTGGGAGGAGGCAGGGAAGGAGGGAAAGCGAGAACAAGGGGGATGTAATGAACTGAGAGTCGGCTCCTAAGTACTTAATTGTTTTATAATCACATGAAGCCGACAGAAATAGAAGCAGAGCAAGTGGTCTCCACCTCAGGTCTGCTGACTGGAAGGCCCGACACCAGTTCGCCCCGCTGGGACTCTGCAGAATCGTTGAACTGGAACTGAGGGCCCCTACTTTCGACTTTACGTTGCAGGCGAGACAGTTCGCTCCGCCTCGCTCGCAGACCGCAGCTCTCCACCCTCCACAGCCGCCCTGGCGGTGTAACAGCGTGCACTGTACATGATGCAACTCCCACGCGGGCTGACACACGAACATCCGCTCTGTGACGGCGAGCAGCTTCCACGCTGCCGCTGACAGGACCTCTGCCCTGAGGGGCCGAGCCCACGCCCAAACCCCGACCCAACCGCCAGCCTCAGGGTCGTCCGGGTTGAAATCAGCCCTAATTACCACCAGGCCGTGGCGGGGCGGTCCAAGTCCCTGCCAGTCTGCCAAATTAATGATTTAAAACATCACCCATGCCTCGCTCACTGAGAGGACCTTTCACCGCCTTTTTTATGTCGTGTCCCCCCCCCCCCTCTTCTCTCATTCTCTTCTCCTTTATTGAATTATAAAAGCAATTAGTCATCGAACAATCAGCAGACATCAGAGGCAGTCGTTTTTAAAGAAATGACTTTTCTGTCACTGCACCCTGGACCCCGGCCATCACATGACTGAATAATTAAACTCTAATTTCTGCCTCGTGGATCGCAACAAATAAACAATTAATAGAGTCAGACAAACAGGGGTGTTTGTGTGTGAGCTGGAGAAGGACGCTCTGAAGGCGGCTTTGTGAGCGAGGACAGGCCGGCGGGGTGAGAACGGCCATCCTGTCCTGCCGGGTTTTTCCTGGAGTGGCCAAGGGGACAGAGAAGGGCATGACACCCCGGCCTCATGGGGAGCGTGAGGGCGATGAGGGCAGGTGACGGGACGGCGTGCAGGAAGAGACGGGGATATAAACACGCTTTAATATCCTGGCTCTAAGCAGGAGCGTCGACTTAAAGATGTGCTTCTTTATCTACATATTTTTCTTTGCATATTTAATCCCTTGTCAAAGGAACATCATCCGTCCACGGACGAACAAAACAGTTGATAAGGCAAGTGTGTCCCCATATGTGTGTGTGTGTGTTTGAGAGAACACAGTATCTGTTGAAATTGTTTCATTGGGGTACGTGGGTGGGTATTAACAACCTGATCTTAGCGGGATGCGCTTTCCTCTAAATCGCTCTTTTTCTTTCTCTCCCTCCGAACAAAGGATTCAGAAAAACCTACACAGATTGGATAAAGACAAGCAGTGGAAAAAAAGACAATGAGTTTGTTTTTTTTTCCCTGCACAAGAAAAAAAAAAAGTGCAACGAGAGCTGTAATAATGTGATTTAAATCATGAAAACTTGAATCCTTAAATTGTATTTGTTACACTTGCAAGAGCATGTTGAATAGAATAAGGAAAGAGTGACGTTATATACGCGTTTCCTGGGGAGGACACAGCAGCTCATGGAGCAGCCGGACCCAAAAAACACAATGTGACACTAATCACTAAGCCAAGGAATCTGGCTCAACAGCATGCAAAGCATATGCCAGAAAACAAATGTATGCAGTCAAACATGTAGCGACAACATAACCCCACTTCTCCGCTCTCTCTTTCTCTTTATTCTGTTTTTTTTTCTTAATAAAAAACTTTCCAGATAATGACAAAATGAGCTGTAAGTCCCGACTCACACAATAAGCATTCACCCAGGGTGGCATGTCTGTAACTAACAGGGGAGGTGGAGGAAAGGGGGGGGGGTTCTTATATTTTGAGCCCTGGAATGCAGCTATCTTTATTAACTCACCAACGTTTTCTTTTCCAAACTAGTTGCGACATGCCATCCCCAAAAGAAAAAAAAACAAAAAGTGTGGAATCATTGTTATCTTTCTCTTCTATTAGCAGTCATAACAGAGCTATTTCATAGGGAGGCAGCAGCGGGGAGCGTGCAGGGAAGGAATCCCCAAAGAGCCACACATTAAAAAACGAGACAGGCCTCTTATTTACTGGCGACAGTCTAATAAATACATTTGCTGGCAGCTAAACAGGTATTTACTCCGCTCCCTACCACAGGTATAATTTCACTGTTTGCTGAGCTGTTATTTTGCTACAGCGATAATTATCGAGGTGGTAAAGAAAGACGATTAATGGTTTTAGCCGAGATATCAGCCTTTAGCAGAGCGAGGCACAGCCCTGGCTCCCTGCAAATGCTCAGCAGTCGGGAGTTTTAATGACGCGCATCTTTTTGCAGCTGGAATGACAGTAAAAAAATAAAGAAATGGCTGCAGACAGGTGCAGTGAGTTTCCCTGGACAATTTTTTAGACTTTCCAGGGGCTGATGATGTATTGACTAACTAGATTTTTTCAGCGCAACGAGGCTCTAATAACGTTTAAGTCGAAGCAAGAACAACAACAAGAAGGACAGCCAGGGCTTTCCGATGTGCAGACTAATTGGTCTCTCAGGGTCACAGGAGAAAGTTCGCTGTCTCTTCTGACAACCTGCGCTTCAGAGCTCTGCAACAGATTTTTCTCGGCTGCGTCTGAGACGTGGAAGGTTTAAGCAGCATTTTACACAACCTAAATTTCTTATCAAGTCCCAATTTAGATGCGTTGGAGAACTCCAACTGAGATTTAAAGGACTGTGAGAAATCCTGCTCTGCATGTGAACATCACCGATTTCCTGCTATTACACCACTATAGTACAGTCAACGCAGCATGCACTAGTTTCGATTAGTTGTAATGAAAACAAAACCAAACTGAGGAGAAAAAATGAGAGTATGACAAGCAGCAGGTTAAAAGAAGAAAGGTGGAAGCAGGTAATTGTTTCCCAGCTCACCTCCTGACTGTAAATTACAGCAGGGGTCATTGGAAGAGCCGCGAACCCGCCACAGCGCAGTCATAGGATTACATTACAAACTAATAAGTTGTGACAGATGTTTAGTCTTTGCTGCTGGATCCGCCGTACGCAACCACCGTCTCCACACTCAGATTCTTATCATTCCTGCTCGACAAGTTTACGTGGAAAGATTTTTGCCAAACATATTAAAAGACGCGGCCGTTCGTGTTCATTTGTGCCACTTTCACAAACCACAAACTGATAAAAAAAGTGGCTTTGAAGGAACGCTCAACGTCGAGGAGTAATATCGAGAAGTTCTGCTTCAACGTGCACAAACAGACATTGAGGTTTTTCTTCTTGTGTGAGGACTTTTACAAGAAGTGATACATGGCAGCCTGAGCCAGGAAAAGGACTTTGTGTCGCTGCTCTCACAGGCACTGACCAGATAACCCACAGAACCTTGAACTGCCACTGATCTGTACAGATAAAAAGAGAAAAAAAAATCCTAAGGTGCTCTGCCATAACCTGTTTTCTCACATGCAAAAAATGCCAATGCTTTATCTCATGTGAGTCTGCAAAGTGCACAGCCTGATAACAGAAAAAACTAACTCAGCTGGATTATTTCAGGATTCTAAAAAAGCTTTGATGTCCATTTTACCCACAGTGACTTTGACTTTCTACACCTCTGTGCCATCAGACACGCAACACACACACTATTCTGCCGTAAATGCGTGTAATTGTGATGATACCTATTTACGAATAATCACAAATAGCCGAGTGGCCGAGCTGCTGTGTGAAATGTCAGCTATTTTCTGAGGGAGCTGAGAGTGAAACCATCTAAAAACCTGTAAACCACACAGCAGCATTGCCCACGCACTTTTTAAACGTGGCAATACATCTTCTCATAACTGCAACACAAAAGCACACACACACACGTCTGGTTTTACCTGAAATTACTTTATCAGCACTGTGACAAAAGCCATGGGAAGCCCAAACAGCACCTCTGCATCATCACCTCTATCTGGCTGCCTCACACCAAGCCAGGCAGAAAGAAGCTCATTAACCATTTCTTCCCCTGCTTGCCGCTGTCTTTTCTAACTTACACAAAGAGTCCCATCCTATATCAATAAAAATGTTTAATCAAGCTGACACGCAATTAAATAGGAAGTGTAGGGAGAGAAGAAATGAAGCGGCTCTAATGGCCTAATAAAAAGTAGTAAAAGGAGATGGGCAGTTGAGCTGCGATGGATTCAGCATTTCTAACAGGCATGTCAGCTGATCCCGCTCGCTTTAACTTCAACTTCACGAGTAGAAAAGACAGTAAAGGCCCGGAGGATACATTTTTAAGATTTAGATAGAAGGAGAAGAAGAATACCTGGATCCCTGAACTCAGCAGCAGAGGTGGTCGCATCACTAGTGTCCCTGCTGCGCGCTGAGTAAGTTGTTAAATGAATTACAGGAGATGGATGCACTTAACCCCGCGAATATCACGAGTGCTTTACTTGTTTGCACAGAAATGACACGGGCCCATTTCAAACGAGGTGGTAAGAAAAATAATCTACGTGCACATGTTTATTTTTCTTTATAAGTATTCAGCCCGTGGCGGGAACTTTTTTGCTCGGTGTGGATTTTACAAGGAAATAAGTCAGAACGCGACGTGAATAATCCATCACTCTATTATACCTCGCTGTTTTAATGACACGTGAAATCAAACATCTGCAGAGACGCTAAAAGGAGGCATGTGACAAGAATGACAGCGGATCGCTGAGGAGAGAAACTCCGGGACCGTACCTTCAAAGTCAGCAGTCGCCCGACCTCTTGTTTTCCATCAAAAGTTGAACAGCTTCTTGTCTGCGCTCCACCACGAGAGATCCAAAAATAGGCAACTGTTCTGTGGGAGGAAAAAACTGCTCTAAAAAGTCAAAAGTCCGACGGATGAAGAGGAGGAGGAGGAGGAGGAAGAAGAGGAGGAAGAGGAGGGGGGAGCTGGTCTCGCAGAAAACCGCACCGGCGGAGGTTGAAGTTTAAGTTGAGGAACGCACACGGAGATGGAGCGCAGAGACGCGAGCAACCGTGCGCTGCGGGCTGCGGGGGTGAAGTAGAGGAGAGGAGAAGTAGCGGCATGTGAGGAAGGAGGGCTGCTTTGAGGAGGGTGGCAGGTAAATGAACCGCCCCTCCCCGTTTCTGATGCTCAAATCGATGATTTGCCAGCTGTGGCGCAGCTTGTCTCATTGCCCCACTTTGGTTTTTACAGCCGCTCCTCTCCGACGCGCCGCTCTCTGGGGACACGCGGAGGGGGGAGAGAGAGAGAAGTCACTGCCAGGAGAGCTCTCACACTCATTCATTTTCATATTTACACGCCACATGTTTGCATGTCAAGAAGAAGAAGACGGGGGGAAAAGTCTGGTAAATAGTCGATTGCGCGCGGTGGCGTGCGTTTTTCTGCTGCGAATTACAGTCAAAGCTCGTTGTTTTAACAGCGGAGGGCAACGTGCCAGCTTCCCTCCCCGCACACCTGAGCGGAATATGGAGCCGCGGAGCCAACAGTGTGACGCTCTGAGTAAAATAAAAAATAAAAATATTTCTAAAAGCAGCCAAAAAAGTGTAAAACTCCGATTAAATAAGCTCAAGAATAATGAAGTCCGAACGTGGATTGAAAGGCGCATTAATAACGCAGGTTGTTATTTTGCTCTTATGCCGAAAGCTATTTATTTTTCCAATTAATTTCGCCAATTTGAGCAAGGCTTTTAGTGGGTAAATATCCTAATTATTATTCCGGCTATTCTGCAATCAACATTCCTAATGCATCACATCTGAACCAAGCTCCGTTTTTTCTTTTCTTTTTCCCCTAATTTTATAAGCTGTTGCTTGTTTTGTTTTTTTTTTCCTCACAGAACTTATTTCAACTCCGGCCACCACAAATAACAACACAAATACATAATTATAAAAGATGTAGGGGCCGTGTCTTTAAAATACAACACAGGCCTAGCCAAAGCAAAAAATAAAATAAAAACTCTACACTAAAAGAATGTGAAAAGGTCTAAGTTATGTGGCAGAATAATCTTATTTTTCTTTTCTTGGATATTTGTTTAAAAACACGACCTGAAGCTGAATGAGCCGACACACACAGGGCAGGAACTGGTTTTTTTTTTAAGTGAACAAGCTTTTTATTTTTGCCTTAATGTTTAAATTTGTATAATTTCAATGGATATTTTTTATTTATAATTATTATATAGTTCCGAAATTAGGCAGGAAATTCTCAAGTTTTAGCCAGACAGAAATGAAATTTAATTGTCTTAATGAAGAACAGATTAAATTGTGAGCAGGGAGAGGAAGACGCGTCTCATGTGCTGATTACTCTTTTCCCCATTTTTTCACAAGAATGTTTCTGACCAATAATAATAATTTTTAAAAAAAAGATTTAGCCTCGTGCGTGAGTGAAGTTATTTTACTCATGTGGTTACATACTGTAGCTATATATGAGCCCGGGTTTGTTTATGGTGCGCGTGCCCGCATCATACGTGGTTTGCGTTTTCATTTGTGTCTTGAACTTGTGTGCGTCTTTGCGCACTTGGAGACGTGTCGTGTTCGCGCGACATGATTGACAATTTGCATCTGCAGGCTAACTGCTCCGCGCGAGCAGGTGTGCAGGAGCCTACAGGTAATGCAGCTGTTTACTTCCAACATGAGCGTGCTTCTTTTGACACTCTTAGGACAAACACACACACACACACACACACCTCACATTTTACATTGAAATCACACCTTATATTGGAAGTCGAATAATTAAAGAGAGGGGCTCAAATAAAACAGCACGAGACTAGAAAAGGATTGATGTGGGGGGAAATCCTGAAGTGTGGTCTGCTTGTCCACAGTAACACACACACAGTCAGACACACACTGCAGTCCTTATTGTAACTGGTGTGTACAAATACTTCTCAGAAAAGTTCATTTGTTGTGGTTTTGGGACTCCACAAAAGTTTCACTATGAAGTATTTGAAATCTGAATTTAAAAAAAGAAATGAAAAAAAGGAGGAGGGAAAAAAATCACAAATTCTTCATATGATTCACACCATCTCTCTCTCTCACTTTCTCTCTCTCTCTTTCTCTCTCTCATTCCCTCCCAGGAGAACAAATGGGAAATGAGAAGTTCCAGTAAAGAGATTCAAATTTGCTTTCTGCATAATTATAAATTCATGCTAAGTTGGGGATGTTTTCATCATTACGGACAACAGCTGGTGACTTGAATGCAGCCTCTGTTTATAATGCAACAATTCATGTCGCTGCCTCTGAGCCCACACGTGCTGCAGTACTCACGGTGGCCACAAGGAGGACCAGTGAGTGTCTTCTCAGAGAGCAGCAGGAGCAGGACGGCTCCGGATGACCCCTGTGTCAGACTGCAGGCTTCATGTGTTGTCATGCCGGAAAGTTTCATGCTTTAAGAGGAAACCCTGAACTTTTCCTTCAAACGTAACCACGTGTGAGAGCTGTGGATGCTTTCCAGATGCAAAGTGTTCATGTGTGTGCGTGTATGTTACTGAGGCAAAGAAAGGGCACATATTGAGCAGACAGAAACAGAACTGGATATGTACAGTGTAAACAAATCAAAGCAAACCTTGAGCTGAGACGGTTTAATCATCCAGCCTTTTTTTCTCCCTCTGAAAACAATAAACAGCTCTTGGAAAATTACAAGGGTTATACACCCCAGAATTAATCTTTCCAACCCATAACTAAATAGAGACACTGTTGCCTCTCCATCAAGCGGGTATATTTTAATTACAGGCTATTGACTACTGAAAGTAATTTGTCTCAGAAAGATGCCCAAGAGCTAAAAGACAGGCGTCTCGTCTAAATCTGGAATGCTCCAACACCATTTTTTTTCCTTTTTGGTTTTGTGGTTAGCCTTTGCAACTTTCCTCTGCAGCTCTTTTATAATGCCAACCCTTAAAAGATTAACAAGGATTCCTGAGAAGACTAACTCTTGTCTGCTGGTGTTACACAGGGTAAGCACTGGATTTATATTTCTTCTTTTCCCCTTTTCTGATCACCTGAAGCAACACAGAAATCAAAGTTTCTCGGCCTTTTATTTTCTCGTTCCTTTGTACTACGCTACTAATTCTCGTCTGTGCAGAGATGAGAGCCGGTCAGAGCAGTAAAAGATGACCCACAGCTGCACTGCTCCAGCTGTTAATGGGATGTCAGTCAGCTGGGCGAAGGAAAGCAGCCCTCAAGTGTAATTAGTGTTTGATATGAACTCTCCCATCAGCTGGAGCAGCTTCGTGTCACCTCGAACATGTGCTGGGAATCAGCTGAACGCAGGTGACAGCTGCCCAGATGTTAGAGGACTCTGTGGGGGTTATCAGAAAGTTGCTTTCCTTTAGCATCTCATTTTTCAGACTGCCAAAACTGTGATGTTAAAACAGGTTTATCTTCATCTGAAACCACTCACTAACCTGCCCATCAGATGGCCCAACAACAGCGATATTTTATCACATTTTAAACATTAATTTTTAGTAAATTCATGTGTTTAAAAAAGTTGATGAAAAGTGTCAAGAGAGAAGTTTAGATTTGATCATAGAAATCAGGTTTGATTAATTTGAATCAGTGCTGCTTCAATGTTTCCACTATCATCTTCCCCTTAACCCATATCCAACAGGTGACTCATTTACTGACAAACTGGGATGTTGGGCTCAGTTGAAGTAAAACAAAAAAACTTGCTGGAAATGGTACAAGTGAACCAGCTTGACTGCTACGTGAGAAGTTTTATGGCTCAGTGCAAGCACCACCCTGGTCACTGCTTGCATCGAGTTATTCTAATATTCATTTTCAATTTGTCCAATAAATCAGCTCAGTTGAAACAGATTTTTCAAACCTTATTTGGCTTATTTTTATTTTGAGCTATTCTATAAAAATGTTCATAAATCAATTTTATTCAAACAGGTATATCTTTTTTTCACCCTGTTTTACAGAAACAAATTTGGTAATTACTATGTAAGTGTTTATATAAAATTTTATAATATAGTAGTTAATTTAATGGCAGTCATAATGGATGACTCACTAATATTCACTGAAGTGGCGCATTTGCATCTATTCTTACACTAGATGAAAAAGCTTATAAATAGGTGTCCATTGTAGTGGACACTGCATGAGAGGTTAAAAATCCATTGAAATATTGCAATAAATACTCAAACGTAATCCTTGGAACAATCTCAGTACCTTAGAAAGCTCCACTACGAATCATATCATTCATTTTACGTCCTACCTGTTCTCTAAGCTCTGTCTAGAAGTAAAAGTCAGTCTGATGTGGATTCTTGTCTTATCGCTTGCTCTGCCTGTTGTGCTCTGTTTTTTATGATGTCGTCCTGCATTCCTTTTTCTGAATCAGCCACTCTGCAGGTTCAAAGCAGCCAGTGTGTCGATATCGGTTTGCTATTGTGTGACGTGGTGCGTAAAGTGAAACTCAGCAGCAACATCATGCGGTGTCCCAGAAGCTACAGTTGTGAAGCAAAGTTTCCCAGTAAGAATGGGCGACACCCACAGTTTTGATGTCGATATGATGCCATTAGTTTTTTGATTGATACAGATACTGATACCAATACTTTTTTCCCGTTACAAGAGAAGGCTTAAAAATTAAATATTTCTAAAATGATAAAATAATTAAAAAACTGATTTAGAAAAGATCTTTCAAAATTCTAATGGAAAAAGTTTTAAAAATCATAATAAATGTTCATAATAAATGTCGCCGTGCCAGTGTCAGGAATGTGCAGTTTTAAGGTTGGAAAGTTATAAAATGTGACTTACAGCTTATGCAGATTCAGAAAATTTGCACAAGTCGTCTCTGTTGTTTGCAGAGCTTTCTGTCATCAGGCCTTCCACATTGTTCAAGTTTGAATCTTTTATCAACGTAATCGTGTTTCTTCATTTTTAGCAGCGTTGGCAGCAGGACTGGCACAAGTGTAGCTGCATTCTAAAGAGCTGTATAATAATACTAATTAGTAATTATTCACTATTGTTACTTTCAATATAATGTTTACGGAAAAAGAAAAAGAGTTCAACCTATAACTTAGTGACAGGACCAGTAGTGAAACAGAACTATTTCATGTCATACAAGTATTTTGATGCATCGGATAGCTTTTTGCAGATAACGCCATCAGACCATTCAACATGTTCATTTTTCTAATCTAAGGTTTCTGACATGTTGTGTCACCTGAACATTTAACGAGGTCTAATGATACGGGAAGTTGAGCTGAGAACAAAGCACTAGTTTTACGGAGCTGTTTAATTAACAACACACAACTGAGACGTGACCCCTGCTACTTTTATGAAATGGATACGTCAAAATGTTGAAATAGCTGGATTCATTTTTAACAATTAGCTGTAGTTGTCAAATAAATATAGAATAACAGAAAATATAATTAATTTTACGTCTTAACTTTAATTTCTGAGACTCTGATTAACAAATCTCTTTTCCGCAGGTATCACAGTTAAAACAGGCAGCAGCAAATATTAGCCTACACACAATATACACTAAAACACAGAAGCCACTACATATCACATGAAGGAAGCGATAAAAATGTTAAAAACCAAAGAAACGCTATCAAAGTATTTATCAGATCAAGTCAGTCCAACAGCTATCATATATTTTATATTTAAGCACTTTGAAGTTCATTTTAGTATTTAGTGATGGTCTATTTGAAGCAGAAGCCCCGGTGTGTGTTTAAAAAAAAGTGCAAGGTTTTATGGCTTGATTCATTCAACCAAATTTAGGAATAAATGTCTCTCACTGAAATAATCTGAAACTGACAAAAGTAATGATTGATTTTTTCAGTTGATGTCAAACAAAAATGTTAAAAATAAATATATAATAAATATATATGATAAACCAAAATACATAAAGTCCCTTATAAGAAACATTTTGAGGCGATCGCTGCAGTTAGGTGTTTTCTGATTCTCCATCAAACCTCTGAACCTGTCCACAGGTATTCAGGTCCACTGCTTATCAGCAAAGTGCTCTCATGGGTCTTAAACCATTTTGTTTGTTGTTTATTTTTTTCAACTCACTCATTGTCTTATTTTACTAAATGATAATTTAGATATTTTTTATGTATTACTTTTGTCAATTTAGCCTTTTCTTCAATGGAAGAGGGTGGATCATTGTGGGGACAAATGTGGAACATTAACTGACAGAAAAGCAGAAACCATGTGGTAGATATATATACTGAGGACAACTAAGGAGGAGCAGGTGAAGCAGATGACATCAGGTGTGCTAATGAACAGGAAATAGAACAGAATATAAACACAAGGGTGATGAACTACAAAATAAAAGCAGGAAATGAGACCCAGAGACAGCCAAGAAGAGAAACTAAGAGAGAGACTGGTACAATGAATAAACACAGATATCTTCTCAAACCAGGACAGCAACTCGGCAAGGTAAAATTCAACAAAACCCAAATCAAAACCCTCAGATCATGACTCCAGTAAATGTATCTTTCATTTTTATTCCAATGAAGGGTTTTAGTGGTCCTGGAGCTTCACTTTAACAAGTGAAGCTGAAAAACATTTCCTGGAGCTCATCATGTTAGTAAGATGCCCAGTTCAGTTTACTTTTAAACCTTACGTTTTTGAGCGTAATTCTTCACAAGTGTTGCCTAATGCCTGGAGGATGCAAACAAAACAACAAAAAACAGCAAAAACAACGGCAGTGGTATCATAGATGGTGTGAAGCCCCTAAACCAAGCATGCATGTCTTGTTTTCCAAATTTGTCATAATCTTTACAGCTGTCTGCCCCTACTCGCATATCACAGCTTGTAAAAGTCCGCATTAATTACTTCTGCTAAGGTTATGTTTTTGGTGGTGTTGTCAAAAAAACTCAAAATGTTATGAACAGATTTTTGATCAAATTTACAGGAAATCTCAGGGGGGCTGGATCCAGGAATTTCCCAAAGGACTCTGTAAAGGGTGAATTTTGGTATTAGAGCTTCTTAATCAAAAATAATGACCACAATCATTGGCAAAAAGAAATCAGAAAGGCTTGGAGGTCTGAGCTCTTTGTGTGGTTCTGGTTTCTGAGGCCATGCAGTAACGCAAAACACACGAGGCAGCCATGATAAACACACCAACACTAAGCGTGTTTCAGTGTGTCCGGAAATCCTACATGACTACATCTCTGTCTATCAGGGGAGATCCCGGCAGCACTTCTTGGTAAAGCAGCCATATGTCATATTAAAACTGGGAATCATCCACTAATATTGCAGATTATTTGCCATAAAGATGAAACCACCTGCACTTAACTGTCAAATATCCTGTCATGGTTTCTGGAGGAAAGACATCTAAGTAACCTGAAGGGAAAACCTGCTCCAAAGCAAAGTTAAAACGTTCCACTGGCGCCCATCCATCCATCCATCCTGCATTTAACCTGCAGCTTGTTTATGTCAGGCTAGCAAACACGGATGGATGTGGCGCGCAGCACACAGCCTCTGTATTTGACGTGCATCTCGATGCAGCGCCGCCGTCACAGCGAGACACCCCATCTCCTGGAGAGTCTATTAGCTGTGCCTAATTAAACAAATGTGATTAGACTGATCCCAAACTCACACGACTGAATCCTCAGTAAGGAGTCGACCATGAGAGGATGCTGCAGAGAGAAAGTCGAGTCACGCATGGCTTGGCTTTATTAATAGCGGCTATTACACTAACACATGCCACTGCAAGCCGCAGAGTTAACACCAGAGTGATGTGCACGGGCGGCGATGTTTCAAGTCCACTTCAGAAGTTTGTCAATCACAGTTTAGTGCTAAAAACTGGGAGAGTCTGGATAAGCTGATAACTAATAAGAGATTGATTACTGGTAATTAAGTGCATAAACGTGGGTGGGATTTAGCTACGGCTGTCTGCCGCAACCAGGTGGAAAGCAACAGGGAAATTTTCACATACTTGTAAAAGATGAATCACTGACAGAGAGACGAGACAGAAACTAAAGCGTCTGCATGTGCTAATATATTTCAGGGGGATTTTAACTCTGAGTCATTTCAGTTCAACATCAAGCATAAGTTGTTTCTGTCAAAAAATATTATTTGCCAGTCAGCAGTACACTTTTTGAGGAGGGAAAAACGTATCAGGAGGAAGCAGACTTCCAGAAACTGAGTTAAAGTTTGAACTCTCCGTGCCCTCAACGTCTCCTGAATTTGATTGTGCGCTCATTACTCAATCACAGACAACCTAGACATGTAGGGCAGTGCTGTCTTAAACAACAGCCTGTCTATGTCTGAGTGAGCTGATGGGTCCTGATGAGAGACTGCAGGTAAAATGGCTCGGATATGCTATTGGGTCAAGGCCAATTCGGACTAACGAGGTCTTCAACCGTACCTTAAAAAGATCAGGAAGTTCAGTTTAGTTCAAATGTCCATCAGAAGAGGAGAGTAGCCTTTTACTGTCTACTGTGTTAGCAGTTTTTTGGGATCTATATGTGCAATGTGGTTTGTTGTTATGGACTTTCAAACCTGGTAAGTGCAGTTTATTTTTGCTGTATGAATGTAAGTTTTTATCATGTTTTCTTTTGGACAATACTGTTCAGAGTACTTTTAGGTAAGCTCAAGTTGCAATCTGCTGAACTCCTTCCCCAAAATGTCCCATAATTTTTGCACTGGATTGGATTTTTGTGAACACTAGAGCCGTGTTTCTCAACATTTTACACCCTTGTAACATAACCTTTCAGCCAAGTATGCAGACCTTTTTGTTTGGAAACAGGTAAACAACACTTAGCCATCAGTGCCTGTTTTATAAAAATGAGTAACTGGAGAAACTCTTTCAAATTTCAAACATAAATGCTAAATACCCCATGACTAAATTAATGGAAAACCATTTCTCATTCTAAAATATCAGACTGTATTTATGCTAAATGTGTTAACATGATCAAAGATGTCTCTGTTTTTCCTTCCAGATTTTTACAGTACAGAACGTGTTCGCAAATATTGTCTTGAATTCGTCTGTCTGGAGAGATAACAAATCTCAAAGTTTTCTACTCTTGTTCCACAGCCATGTTTACGTGGAGATAAGAATATAGATGTTAAATGTGAACAAAATTTTTTCCTTTATATTAGAGGATTATTAAAAAGTTGACATGGATATTATTTTTTCTCTTTAATTTTTCCCCAAGTGTTCCCTGGAGTTTCTCCACTGGAGAAACAGCGCACTAAAGCTTTGTACATCAACATATACTTTTTGGAATGTTGTTTTTTCCCTTTTTCCCCCTTTTTCATGGATAATTTGTATTTAGCGGGATTTTCTGTACAAAGTACTCTTCAAGATTTAATAAGAGTGAAGGAAGTCAGTTATAGAAAAGAATTACATTTCCACTTGTCACTTACCGTTGGTGTACTTATTTTTTATTTATTTATTTATTTTTTCGCCTTTTTTAAAAACATTGTAGCACATACTACTAAAATATAAGGATGCATTTGATATTTATTGATAATTTAACTTGGCAATGCTACAAATCAACATGGCAGCACGGTAACAGACCGTCCCTCCAGGAGTTCTCGATGTTGCAATCACATCTATTCATGCTAATTCAACCAACGCTCATGAATTCTGCACATTCTTGCAATTTTCTCCAATCACATCAACTTAAATGTAATTTTGACTAATTTCAACCCTTCGTTGTCTGAAATAAGCCTGATCACTACCGCCAAGGACCGCGCCTGACCATTTCCTAGTTCTGTCTGAAAATGGAGGTAAACTGTTTTGCACCACGTGTAACATTGTGGTTGAAGACACACGAAACCTGACAATTTCCGACTGCAAGACACCAGCAGAGAAGGGCTGAAATGTGTGAACAAACAGTCAATTCACTAGGATGGAGCCAGTCTAAAGCACCTAGATCATTTTAAACAGCTTTACTTTATTTGTGCTGGCGTTTTGAACATTTAGTTCTATTCTCACATTTCTAAAGAAAAGCTGCCACTATATCAGGTCCATTTGTTCGCAACGGTCATTGAAAAATCCTGCATTGGCTGAACAGAACATGTGGTCGGGGCTGTTATACTTCTTCAACACAGTATTTGCAGTAATTTGAGGAACTTATTAAACAGTTTGATGTCATGCATACTGCAAAGTTTTTTCAGGACCCGTTCCCACCAGGATTAAAGTACTGCATCAACTTTTTAAACAATAATAAAAATATTTCCCTAAATCTAACCAAAGTGTGAGGTAGCACCTTTGCATTGAGTCATGGTTCTAAGTGCCAGAACATTCGCACATTATTTCCACCTCATCTTTCGCCTTCAGAGTCATGGTTGAGCATGTGACGTGAAATATCATCACAGCCGATGCATTAAAAGACCTTCATGGACACCATGGACCTTCACAAAGTGTTCCAGTGTCTCATTGTTACGTTCCAACATTTGTTTTCAGTAATTTTACCGTCTGTACGAATGTGGCTTTTACATGATTTGCATGATTCTTGTTTTAAAACAAAGCATATCCGCATTAAAGCAACACACCTCAACTTTCTGACCTCACAACTCTGAGCTTATGCCGTTATCCATGCACATCATGCACATTCCTGGAGCCATCGTAGCCTGCTGCAGCCTGAGGCAGTTATACTGCACTTCACAAGAGAGGGAAGATGCATTTACAGTTCCATGATTTCTTTAAAAAAACACATGCTATCATGATTATACAGGGCAGGTAAGCATGACGTTACTATGGCAACATATGTTATGCTGTGTAAAAGGAGACGTGTGTTAACAAGAGTGTGCGACCTAATCTAGTTTACAAACACAGCTGAAGCTTGAGCTTTACAGGCGACATCCGAACACTGTGGTATTAAAAGTCAATTAACTCTCTGTGTGAAAGTGAGTGGTGCTTAAAGCTGTGTCAGTCTGCCATGAGAGGCTCCTCTTTTTGTTGCAGTATATGTTTTGGAAAGGTCTCAATCACATAAACAATATTATTCCAAAGTATATTGACTGGAGTTTTGAATGCATGACTGAAATCTTCCATCAACACATCTATTCAGTGTAATCTGATTCCATTTATTGAATACACCAAAGTTGAAACTGCGTTTATACACATTAGTTACGTTAAAATTATTTTCCATGCGCTTTAGATTAGAAACAGAAAGGCTGTTTGGGAAGGAGGCTATATCTGTACTCTACCATTTATCATGACCTGCAATGCCATTTCGCACTACATCCATCACATCACCATTAAGGATTGAAATGCCTTAAAGCTTCTTCTGCACATTTCTCTTCAGCCACCATGTTTTTTTAATTTTATTTACCACTGCAACCAAAGGAATCTCCAGTTCTGCATCATTTCTGTTAAACTTTGGCTAACCTAATTGTGCTCTTTATGTGTGGCTGTGTGAGAGACACACTTGCTTCCTTGTGGTTAAGTATTTGGGGTAACTTATTGTGTGGCGACTAAGTTATAATGGCACCTGTGCAGAAACTGAAATCCAGTTTAGCACAAAGTGTTACAAATGGTTAATTTCTGTTATCCAGCCTCTGAGTACTCATTGTTTTTCAGTCAGTATTTAGTATGTCAACTTGACAATTCCCTCTTATGTGCGTCACATTTAGCTTTGGCCTGGCCAGTCCTTTAAGTCTCACTGGTTAATAATAGTGAATGGGTTGGTTATGTTTAGGATCAGTAACGATAACTGTGGAAATATAAAGTCCATAAAATTATATACTTGTTCAATTTTAGGTGTGAATATGGAATAATTATCTAGAAATGCACAATTGTGTAATTTTGTCAGCTTATGTGTGCCAGAGTTCACAGCAAAAATCTTCTCAATGCAATGGAGCAGCAGAGGTTAAGACGCGCATGCTGGCCCAGTTCTGGGTGACCTAAATATGGTGGCGTAGTCTTATGTGCAGATGTTTATAACACAGGGCATTTATCAGTTACAGGACAGACTCCAGGTGTCTCCAGGCTCCGCTGTGTTATGAGGTGTGAGCAAATGTAAATGTCTAAACTTCAAAAAGTGATGAGTGTTAACTTTAGAGATTAGGTCATTTAGAAGGTGAAATTACAAACCGTTTTATGGGTTTTATATCTGCGAGTCAGGTTCTGGATTCACAGCAGTTTTATTCCTGAACAGCTGATGTCGCTGCAGAGAAAGTGGTGCCAAACTACCACAGGAAAGGCACCGGAAGCACACAGACAGTTACAATAACATAATTTAGCTCTTTAACGCTGTGTGCATCATATTCAATGCATGTGGTTTCTGAGACCTTTTGCATCCCTGTATGGTGAAAACCCTGATGTACACAGTCTGATACTTGTCTTCTGCCCCCTAGTGGATACAATGTTAGTACACTACAATAATGTTGACATATCACACAGTAATAAACAGTAAATTTAAATTTTATTTTTTGTTAATGTTTTTTTTTACATTGTTAAAAGGCCAAATAAAGACTTCAGATTTCTTTAAAAAAAGAACTTTTTCTCTCTGTTTTTTCTTGGGTTAAACTTCCATTAGCTTTTAGGTGGTCTTTGATGATTTTGTCACAATTACAAGAGTTGTATCTTCTTGGGTGTTTATGGGTCATAAGAATCCTTTTCAAATGTGTGTGATGTACACATCAGGTTATATAAATGTGGTGGTGTGTGACTTCACAAAATGACACCAACATCCAGAGAGTCCCAGCTCAATTTTCTGGCTTTCATAAGAGAGAGAATAACCATAAACCAAACCAGATAATCAAAGTTGAACCCCTTACAATCCTTCAATTTTTGGCTAAAATAGCTTTTTATGTATAAAAGACTTATTGTGGACCAACTATTTTACTGGATCATTGCAGGTGTAACAGGAACATTTATGTTGTAAAATGAAAGAGAAACATCTGAAAAATAATAATAAATCCACAGGAGAGATCATGACTTATATTCAACACACACCGGCCACTTTAATAGGTCAACCTGTTCAACTGCATTTTAACACAAATATCTGAGCAGTCCATCACATGGCAGTAACTAAATACATCTAGTCGTGTAGGCATGATGAAAACGACTTGCTAAAGCTCAATCTGAGCATCAGAATGAGGAAAAAAGGAGATTTAAGTGACTTAAACGTGACATGGTTGTTGGTCTGAGTATTTACTGGGATTTTCACACAAAACCATCTCTAAGGTTTACAGAGAAGGGTGTGAAAAAGAGAAAATGTCCAATGAGCAGCAGGGGTTTTGGACCTGGATGATGTCAGAGGTCAGAGGAGAATCCACAGACTGGTTGGAGATGAAAAGTAACAGGAAGTCAAGTAAGAGCTGGCTCTAACCAAGGTATGCAGAACAGCATCTCTGATGGGCTCCAGCAGCATAAGGCCACACCAGGGGCACCTCCTGTCATCTAAGAACAGGAAACAGAGGCTAAAATTCACACAAACTCACCAGAACTGGACTAACTGGTCTGATGAGTCTCATTTCAGCTCCATGCTTCTGACTGCTGCTGGTGTAATATTGCTGGGGGTATTTTTTGGCTTTAGTCCCAGCATGGCCTGGTTTAACCAGCACAGCCTACCTGAGTATCACTACTAACCATGTCCATCCCTTTTTTGAACCCAGTGGAGCATCTTCTGATGCTGCTTCCAGCAGGATGATGCTCCATGTCACACAGCTCAGATCAAAGATCCACTGGACTCCAACGGCCTCCAAAGTGGTGGAACAAGAGATTTTCATCATGGATGTGCAGCAACTGTGTGAAGCCGTTATGTCAACATGGAGCAAAACCTCTGAGGAATGTTTCCATCAACCTCTTGGATCTATAACACCAAGAATTAATGCAGTTCGGAAGGAAAAAGGGGTCCAACTTAGTACCAGCAATGTGGACCTGACAAAGTGGATGAAATGATTCATGTTTAGTATGTTGGAACTGCACAGTAGCATTCATTTAATCTGTTTTTTGTCATAACAAACGCCTGTGACAAACTTTCTAGAAGTCTTTTTTTTGGAAAAATGAAAAACTCTGAGAAAGCCACAGTCAGGGTTGTTTCAAACAGCTCCTGCGGATGTCCTCATATATGAAATTTCTGCAACTTCAACACGTCTGTTTCTGGAAATTTGGACAAAAAGAACGTCAAAAAAATTCTTCAAAAAAATGTGCTACAGAGAGGGACGATTTTTCTCACTGCACATGGAAGCACCGCTCCGTCTTTAAGTGAATGTGGAAGTGTCACCAGATCATTCATCACACCAGAGACGTCTCCATACGCCGCGATGCATCACTTCCCTTCTAACAATCACTCATACAGTAAACCTCTAATCCAGCTCGCACTCTCCAGTTGCCTTTGACAGCAGCTTAGCCACCCCGCCATCCAGAGCCACGCAGCGGGTGCGGAGAAGCCCTCGGGGGTGAGATATCCTTCGTCACCCCCTCCGCCTCCTCCACAGTTGCCCCCGGTGACAGTGACAGAAGTCTGTAATTGCCACCTCGTCAGACGGCTTCATTAAGGCGAGCATTGTCTGAACGGTGGCGGATGGGGAAGAGAGGAGCGCGAGCTGAGAGGAGAGAGCCCACAATGCAATTACTGCATGGCTGTGACAGGTGGGGCCTCCAATCCTCTGCGTCCGTGGGGCCCTGATGCATGTTAGAGAGCTGCAGCGGCGGACTTGCTTCATTTTTCAAACCCCCGCCCCCCCAACCCCCGTCATTAGTTGGTAATGATTGGATTATTTTGCAGATGAATCGCTGTATATGTCTTGCTCACAAACGTTTCCTGGACATATTAATCAAAACCATCAAGGCAGTGCAGTCGGAGCGAATTAAAAAAACAACATGTCTAGATTAAAAATTACTGCAATCCATTTATCAGAGTGCTTTTAGCCCTTTGATTAGAGGTGTGCGGCGGGGTGTGCCATCTTTAATGAATATATTTGACACTATGACATGTTTTAAAATGTGTAAAACCCAAATTACTGATAATGCTAAAGGTTCACAATGCGCTGCGAGTAGGAGAATTTACACAAATTTTCTGTTTTGTGTTGCGTTGCCTTGATGCTCATTAGCAATTAAACAAAGTTACATTCGCCCCCGCTGACATACAGTTGGGTCTATGTGGCCTACTGGCTGTAAAAACTACACCCACTGGCACCCCTGCATGCATTCACACATTGTCACCTCATGAGTTAAGCAGAATGCAAAGTTTATTTAAATTTGATTTATAAAGCACTTTTGTAAAATTGTTTCACAGTAATAAAAACACAGATATATGATGAATATAACAACTTAAAAACAGTTTTAAAGCGGATCAATGCAAGTCTGGGTATGTTTACCATGCAGTGCGCACCCCAAAGCTGTAGGGGGGGCTCCAGAGCGAGAAACTAGGCGACAGACGAAGAAGAATGTTGTAAATAGAGGCTGTGACTACCAGATCCGTATTTCTGTAAAATCTGTATTTGTGTGGACTGCGCATGCGCATCACGTCCGCCATCTTGGACACAGAAATACGGCAACAACAACTAGTCCAAACTGTTCAGTAAACACATTTACGTCTTCCTGGAATGATCAGTAACTCAGGCTTTTACTACTTTTATTTAAAAAGTGTAACTGTGTGGACACGTTTCCTATTTAAAAGAGCTCCATCTGCTGGCCGCCTGTGGGCGGTGGTTCTGGGGGGAAATGTGTGACACAGCTTCAGGATGTCATTACATCACTGTGGCAGGGCTCCTCCTCTCATCCATCTGTCTGATAAGGGAAATGTTCTGAGCGCCAGTTGATTTTTTTCCCCTTCAATGTTCAGCGTCAGATTGTAAACAGGAAGAGGAGGATAAAACGTGCTTCTGCAACCGGGATAGTGAAAATGAGAACAAGTAACGGGAAGAAGTGAAAATGCGATTACCAAACAGA